>VWZY01012417.1:86305-138963 GCA_013399075.1 Chloroceryle aenea
TTTTCCAGGCCACATACATCCATGTTCTTGAAACATACCACTCATTAACACAACACTCACAACCGGGCACATTCATCTGACTTCGGTATCTTGAGCATCTTTGAGCCCATGACAGCACTGCAGCACTTCACACATGGCCACACAGTTTCTTAATCATCTTGTGCATGACACTAGCTCAAGGCTTTTATGATGATCAAAATAAATCCCTCAGGACATCCTGTCACAACCCTTTGCAATGGATTCTCATTAATTATCAAGATCATAGAATCATTAAGGTTGGGAACAGCCTTCAAGATCATCAAGTCCAACCATCTACTAAATATTAACAGGACCACTAAAACATGTTCTGAAGTGCCACATCTAGATGTTTTTCCCCTCCAGAGGAGACACTCCACATTGCCTTATTTTCTCTATTGCACCACTGCACCCAATTTTTCTTCTATGGAAATCACACCTTCCTGGGCAGCCTGTCCCAAGCTCATCTGATACCTTTTTAAAGCTATACCTTGGTACTGAAAGCACATGTTTCTGTGCCAGAATAACTATAATTAGTAATTCCAGGAGCAAACTGGAATCTAGAAATATTCTTGCAGTATACTCTGCAACACATTGCTATTATATTAATTTATTGCAATCAGACTGCAGTAGCATCCAGACACTGTATCAACATATTTCTAAAGGACAAACCCTTCCCCAAAGACCTTAATACTGTATGAGCTTTATCATATTGCTGATCATCAGTTATGCTCCAGCTGCTTTCTCCACAAAAGTTAACAATTATGTTCTTTACAGACAGGGTCTCAGGCAACTTTCTTATAACTAAAATAAAAAATCTTCAGAAGACTGATCTGATTCCAGATTATCACAGGACTGGGGATGCACCAACCTTGCACTTTCAGGATTTGGCATAAAGAGGACTGTAAAATAGCACCAAAACTTGTTCTCTTTGCTCTTCTCCCAACACCCTGCAGGAATGCTTTCTCCACCTGATATTCCCCAGGCAGGCAAAGACTTTCAGGAGAAGAAAGAGAGGACAGGTAAAGCAGAGAAGATAAGACAGCAGTGATATAAAATGAAGCTACAAGGTGCCCCCAGACCTGCATAATCAATGTCCTAAATCAGCCAAAATGTTCTGTCTGGCTTCAGAAAAAGCAGCACTTTCAGGAGGCACATTGTTTGCCTGCTGCTTGGCCAGAGAGAAACTTGACAGTTCAGAGCAGTAGCTCAAATTAACAAGTGTCTGTGTCCTCACTCTGCAGGAGAGGCAACAAGCAGGCAGTGAATTTATGTGCTAGTGAAAACCACCTTATTATTTTCAGCAGTAAATTAAACTCTGCAGAATGAGCACTCGCACATCTTGTCTCACAAGCATCAATGCACGCTTCTATGTAAAGGGCACACGTCAGTGCTGAAATGTTTGCATAAGAACACATGTATGTCCCAAGAAGTATGTTCACAATGTTATGCACAGGTAAGGATAAGTCCATGGATGAAGATGCAAATCAGTAATGCGAGATCTTGGACAGCTGCTTTGCAGCTACATGGTTGCAGGGAAATACCTTTTTCTAATAGTAATAAATAAGTCAATGACTTCTTCAAAACATGGGATTCATTCAAACATGGGGGAGCTTAGAACCATAGAATAATAGAATCATAGAATGGTTTGGGATAGAAGGGAATTTTAAAGGTCATCTAGTCCAGCCTCCTTGCACTGAGCATGGACATCTTTGACTAGAGCAGGTTGTTCAAAGCCCTGGCCACCTTCACCTGGAATGATTCCAGGGATGGGGCTTTGACCATCTCTCTGGGCAACCTAGGCCTCAGTGTGAAAAAATTCTTCTTTATCTTTAGTCTAAAGCTCTTTTAGTTTAAAACTATCACCCCTTGTGCTGTCACAACAGACCCTGCTAAAATGATTTTCCCCATCTTGCATATAGGTCTCTTGAAGTCCTGAAAGGCCTCAATAAGGTCTCCCCGGAGCCTTCAGTTCTCCAGGCTGAACACCCCCAACTCTCTAAGTGTGGCCTCACAGTAGGGATGTTCCAGCTCTCGGATCATTTCTGTGGCCTCCTCAGAACCTGTTCCAATGGGTCTGTGTCTTTTTTGTGCCGAGGACACCAGAGCTGGATGCAGTGCTCCATGTGATGTCTCACCAGAGTGGAGTAGAGGGGCAGAATCATCTCCCTCAAGAAGCTTCTTTCAAGAAAGCTGTTATTTATTTATTCTAATAACTGCTAAGACTCATTCATTCACAAGTCTAATAATTACAGACTAGTTAGGCTAGAAAAAAGCTGATGCCCATCTGTGGACAGTAACATCTGAGATAATTCCTTCAACTGACATAATTAAAAGAACTGGGTTTTTTTTTAAGAAACATAAGGCTCAGCTCTGTGGTTCTTTCAGCATGTTTCCACCTGTCAGCTGGGTTGCGGTAACTCTCGGTCTGTATGCTTTCCTCGTTCACTGCGGCTCAAGCTAAATCAAAGAAAATCCTAGTGGTACTGGGATAAGAGCACACTCCAAACCAGTTACTGCAGCTAAGCTCATAGGCTCAAAGCTCTTCTGGGTTTCAGGACCAGGCCTACAGAGGGATCTCTGCCATCTCTGTGGTTACATACTCATATAGAGTTTGAGGCGTTGAAATGTAAACTCAATGACTCAGTAAAGCAACCGGTAGTTCCTAAATGGGCAGCTTCCATTATCTTCACCAGCATTCAGTTCAGTTAACAATACCAAAACAGCCAAACTGAGTTGGTAGCTGCAGAAGGGTATATTAGCATCCATGTGCCAGCTTTAACTGCATTTCCTGTTGTTGTTTTGCACCAAAATAGCTTGCCCACATATGGTAGAGATCATCCCAATGATTTATCTATCTCATTGCCTTCCCAGTTCCACAGCTGATGAAGATGTGGGGAGGAAGTTCATGTAAGCATCAGAAAGAGGCAAATTGGGTTTTCATGGCCCCATGCTACTTTATCCAATTACACTTTCCCATGCGAGGGCATCCCACTGGGGTCTCACCCTTGGATTCACTCTTCTTAATGACATTCAATCATTTTGTGCTGAAGACAGTCATTTTCATAGCCGCTTGCATAATAAATTCAGAGTTACATGCTCACTGGTTCTCTAATTATACCCTATTCCTGCAAAACAAAATGATTAAACCAAGTTTGAACTGAAAAAAAAAAAAGCAAGTCAGCAGTTTTAGTTTACTGGCAAAGTTTGAGCATATGTGGGTTTGTTTGATATTTTCTTTTGCAAATTGGAAGCTCACTATGTTTAAAGGTTAAAACACAGAAAACTGTTGGGCCAATGGGTAATTGTCCATTAATTTTGTGGGATATTTTGTATTCCACTCTGGCCTAAAAGGATCTCAGTGACCTTGGGAAAGTTAATCTGCATGAAGTTTGAAGTTTGTAATACATTGCTATGCAGAGGCAGGAGGACCCATTTGAAAACTAAGTAAGTTTGGGACGTAGGGACAGCACTGCTCCTGCAGGAAAAAAAAAAAAAAAATCATTCAGTAGATGTCTGGTAGATAATGGACCATGAACTATTCATCCATGTTTAGGTTAGTGCAGTCACACACCTCAACTTGATCTAAAACCTGTAAATTTTTACATTTGTGAGATTACTAGAGATATAAATCTGTGAGGCTCCAGAAGAGCTGGTGAAAACCGTCAGACCTATGACCACAGTGATTTTGGTTCCTACAATTTTAGGTAACCTGTTCTGAAAATTGCAACTGACTGTTGGCTCAAAGGTTTTCTGAGCCCTTTCAGTGGTCAAACTTCATTGAAATTACCCTTACTCATTCTGTAGTGGGTGATACAGGTTGAGGGTGTAATTCTGGGTGTAAAGGCACTGGAATCAGTAATTCCAGGTGCTAGCTGTGCCAACTAATTGCAAGACATAAACTAAACATGGTTCAGAGCCTCAATCCAGTTGAACATGGAAAAAAAAATCCAAGGAACAGGCACAAGCAATAAAGTTTCATTAGGAAGGGTCTGCCAACCTTCCTCATACATTCCCTAGTGTCATACCACCCTTCTGTAAGTGGTCTCAAAGCTCTCTAACACTTCTGGCTACAGGAGCTTCAAGATCTAGGACAACATGGTTACATCCAGAATGAGTGCAGCAGGAGTGCACATACTCTCATGGCCATGCTATGGTCACACAGCCAGCCTTCACCTCTGCCCATATGCCATGCAGGGGAACCTTTCCAGGTAATTATTTGTGTACACAAGCAAGAAACCAGGAACAAAGAAGATGGATGCTTAAATTACAGGTCTTCCCCTGCATAGACAAGTGATAGTCCCTTCCAACATGAAGTTTTTGGTTAAAAACAGCTGTGCAATCAAAATTAGAGGATTTTCTAGACAGAAGCTACACATCCTGACAGGATTTCTACTGCAGCTCAGGAAGACATTTACAAGATATGTTTAAATAAATGCGCTTGGGTACAGCCAGGAGTCTGTGGTAGCAGGGAGCTGAGTGTAGGCTTAATCACCTAAGATAAATTAAGATTTCCCAGCAAGTGTCACTGCATCTATTACAGTTTCTATACCTGAGCAGGTCACTTTGTTATGCTCCTCTGCAGAGGTAGCAGAGCAGACTTGTTGTGAGGTGGGTTCATCTCACCACACGTATGGGATAGTTTTTTTCAGATCAAATAAAGACAAAGATGAGATGACTAATGGCTTGAGAACCCCTGGCTCTACAGACTCACTCTTCCTTGTCCATAAAGGGAGCCAGCAGTGACGGCCTCTACTACTGGCACCAGTATAGACATCCATGCTTAGTCATGCAAATCCTTCCCTGCGCAAGGCCAATGCACTTAACCTGTCTTCTTTTCATACCCACACAGAATATATCTGCCCTTACACATCCATTCTTTTTTTCTCAACCTTCGCAAAGATATGGCTTGTTATTATGGTAGACATTAACTAGGCAAGAAGTCCATCTCCCACTCCTGCTATCAGGGTATTTCATAACTCAGTAGGGTCCCCATGAGTTGAGATAGTGCTCTTTAAACTTGTGATGTGTGGCAGCTAAAACCACATACTGTCTGCAAGAACTTGGTTTGTGCAACTGCATTCATGTCCATCCTGTATGAACTCGGGAGTATAGACCAAGAGAAATAAGCCTGATATAATCCACAGAAACAGGTAAACCAAGTAGATGATTGTCTTCTGGGAGGGCAGTGAGTATGTCTGCTGTGGCTACATTACCTTGGGATGAAGTCCTAGTGGTTGCAATGGCAAAATGGTTTTGGTGTCCCCTCTGTGTCTCACTAAGTGTCATACTTCCAGCTCCTTCATTTTTAAGGCCCTACTGGAAATCTCCTTAGTCCTTGTGGGCATGTCAATGAACAAAGTTAATGAACAAATGAACGAAGTTAATGGTGATCATAACTGCATGGATGGAGGATCTATGCCATCATGGTTTGTTTCCTACTGCTGGCTTCTGTCACCACCCATCCCTCATCTTTGTTGCCTTTCAACATTGTAAATTCTTCACAGCACAGAACTTGCTCTCTAATTTGTCTGTTAAATGTCTAGTCTACAAATTAGTCCCAGCTATCCTCATTAACAGTAGCTTGTACTTATTCCTTCATAAACTGATGGATGAAAAGCTCTATAAAAGTGAAAAAAAAAATTATTTCCCCCAAGAGAAGGGTTTGCAATGTCATTGCTCTAAGCAAGCCAGCAGACTTTCCCATCTAACTGAAACTCTGTCGCCAGAAGCATATCTTGTTTTCCTCTCTCTTTTTTTCAATTTTACTTTATCTTCCGATGGATTCACTTATGAAATTAAAGGAGATTATGATTTTAACTCCTTGGTTTTAGAGCCATGAGCAACAAAAGCTGCTAGCACTGCCATCTGCAAATTGCAAGAGACATAAAACAGTGTAAAAGAAAGGAAAATTAAGCATTTTCCACTTAGCAGTATATCTCAACAGAAGATTAATTAGCTGTCTGACACTTGATGCTTACTGTTTGCAAATTCCAGACCTGAAACTGTGTATCTAGCTGAAAAGCATCATCTAATCAAAGAGGGAATAATCTAACAAGCAACCATTCACCTATGTCTTCCTGACAGGTTATTCATGCACATGCACTCTAGAAGTGTTGCAAGAACAGAGGTCCACCAACCTGATACACATCTGTGTCCATAACAGCCTCCTCAGACAAACTGTGTTTCACTGACTTTTATTTCAGTCGAGATAAAGAAGTGATGATGCCGTTGCATAAAGACTTGAGACAACTCCCAGTCCTTGAGTACAGCTCTGCTAACTCGTATTCCAGAAAGAGCCATTTGAGTGAGAATAGAAGAGAAAGTCTAAAAGAGGAGAGCAAGTGAAAGGAAGATTGTTTGGGTCACAACATGCCTGATTCCTAAGATGTGACGGATAAGGTGAGAAGTTGACATAATGGTCCAGGAAATTCCTTTTGCCTACCTTCCCATATATGTGAGACATACAAAGGGGTGAACCAGCAGTAGAGCCCTGAGTACACTGCAGATAAAAAGTACTTTTTAAAAAAGATCTAGACTTCTTTGAACTATATTAAATCTTTGCTTCACTGGTTCTAAACCTCTCCAAGCCAACCTGAACAATTATTGTTATTATTAACAGAGTGCAAAGTGATAAAAGAGAGGTTTTTTTTTTATTTAAATATGTTATTCTTCCTGCAGCTGGCTGTGCTGCAGAGGCCTGGCAGCAGTTCACATTAGAGGCATTACTGATTCCTCAGAGCTTTTCATAGGAGAAGCGTACTTTGACATTCTCATCAACTATCCTCTCCCCTAATTATTGTCCAAAGATTGGATGATGTCCTCTCGTAGCAATAAGTGCATTTTTAGCAGCTATCTATGCAGTTCTATTTTCGTGTTAGGACTTCTCTGTGGTACTTCTGTTTCCTTCTGCCTATTGAACAATTTCAGTGAGACTTTCCTCTTCTTTCCTACCTAGTAGAGAAAAGTCAGATGTGACTGTATAAATCTGTAAGTATTCAGCATGAAAAGCTTATATAAAGGACATTAAAACAAAAATACTGGGTCTGATCAAAAAACAGTTTCAGCCCACGTCCTGATTAAGAGTGGTTACTGAAGAGGATAAAACCAAGGTAGGCAGACACTGATACTACCCAGTATGTTAATAAACCTCAATGGATCTTTTTTCCAAGAATTTTTCCCTAGAAAATCCCTGTTTTGTGGCAAGGAGTGCTACAGCTCAGCCACACACTGACTGTGAAGAACCTGTTCCATTCCCTGTCACTACCTCCACACACATCATGATTTTAGCCTGATAATCCCCCTCCTCAAAATGTCTCTTTTCATAGTATCATATAATTGTTGTGGTTGGAAGAGACTTTTGAGATCCTTGAGTCCAACTATTAACCCAGTACTGCCAAGTCACCACTAAACCATGTTCCTCAGCACCATATCTACATACCTTTTAAACTGTCACAGGGGTGGGGACTCCACCACTGCCCTGGGCAGCCTGGGACAGGCCTTGACAACCTTTCCAGGGAAGAAATTGTTCCTGATGTCCAACCTAAACCTCCCTTGGCACAACTTGAAGATGTTTCCTCTTGTCCTATCACTTATTACCTGGGAGAAGAGATCAACCCCATCTGCCTCCAACCTCCTGTCAGGGAGTTGTTGAGAGCAAGATCGCCCCAGAGCATCCTTTTCTCCAGGCTGAACAACCCCAGGTGCCTCAGCCACTCCTCACAAGACTCATGCTTCACCTGCTTCATTGTCCTTCTGTGGACATACTCCAGCACCTCAAGACTGAAGTATCTACATCTATTGAATCCTTTTTCTGTTCTACTACAGCTGTTCCTTACCATCCTTCTGTCACCTTCTCTAAGACTTTTCCATGTCCAGCAGAGCCTTTTGAGAGGGGAGGACAAGAACCACACAGAGTATTCAAGATTTGGTCCAAAATGCATGTTCTTACTGGCATTATGATCATTTCTGGTTGGCTTTCTATTCCCTCCTTAATAATCCTTAATGTTCATTTTCCTTTTTTTTTGATTGCTATAGAGCAATGAGCTTATAATTTAATTCAACTGTCTATTAGAAGGCCCAAATGTCATTCCTCCGTAGCAATAATCAGCTTAGAGCCCATCACAGAGTTGGAACTGTTGTTCTCCTTGTATACAACATTTGTATTTAATGCCCCTGAATTACACTTGATGTTTTATTGCCCAAACATCCAGTACAGTGAGGTAATGCCAAAACTCTTCACAGATGGTGTAAGGAACCTGCAAGTGTGGGGATGATCCACAAGAGAATGTTATCTGAAACACAAGGGCAACAGCAAGGCAAGGACAGACCTCACCACCAATAATAGATTTCCCATATGGGAGATTTTCTGGGTAAAATTCACTCCCCCATCACTGCTTCCTCAGGAAGAGTTAGATCGTTTCTGGTCCAAACACACCACTCCCTTCTATTTTTTTGGATTGTGCAGCCTTATTTAAAGATGTGTGTTTGAATTTTGCAGTCTAATTGAACAGTTAACAGCCTGATCACCTGACAGTGATGACCCAGCATCATGATTTGGCAGTTCATTTCAAAGGGAAGTGTCTGAGGTAACAGATAATCTCGTGTGTTTTTACTAAAATCCTTTCTCCCGAGTATCAAGCAATAGGTTAAGAGTTGTGCCGGTTATAGTTTAGGTTGGATATTAGGAAAAGAAGTCTTCACCAAAAGGGTTGTCAAGCCCTGGAGCAGGATGCTCAGGGAAGTGGTGGAGTCACAAGTACCCCTGGAGGGATTTAAAAGACATGTAGAGGTGGTGCTGACAGACATGGTTTAATGGCAGACTTGGCTATACTGGGTTAATGGTTGAACTTGATGATCTTAAAGGTCTTTTTCAACCTAAACAATTCTATGACTCCATGATTCTGAAGCATCTTGGTAGCTGTGTTTGCTCTCTATGCCATAGAGTGTTACAGAGAAAACCTGAACGAGCCCAACACATTGTCCCAGACAAGTATAAATTCCTGCCGTGTAGCCAGGTTCGGGTACCGAAAAATCCAGTGCTGCCACTCTTTTTAATGCCTGGGACTCTCTTTGCAGATGACAGCCAGCAGATGCTGACAAGGCAGCATGGGTTGAACTGAAGAACCTTTGGTTCTTCTCTAGCTTCTTCTCAGATGTTCTGAGCTGATGCCAAACGTTTTGAAGAGAGCTCTGACTGCATAAAAGGGAAGAGGCAGCCAAAGGGTGTTGTGTTTACTATGCTTGCCCAATGTGAAGGCAAATTACTACAGATATGCATCAGTACACTCTTCCAGTCTTTGTGTTGATTGCTTTACTAAGTAGAGGTGTTAACAAGATGCAGCTCTACTTTTGTGGAGGGACTACAGAGCAGCTCTCCACACAGCAGGGCAGTGAAAAGCTTTGGTTCACAGAGTATGAGGTGCACACACCCTGAAAGAATGGTCAGAGTATCGTCTGTGGGGAAAATGTTCCCATGAGATCTGCTTCTATGAAAGACCATATTATCTCCATATTGTTCCCCCTTTAGTAATAATACAAGATGAACCCCATGGGAGGCAGAATAACATTTCCCCAGCAACATTTAAAGGGATTTGTTAGAACAGGGGGGAAAATTATTCTTGTTATGCGGAAGGGCGTACAGAGATGGGCATTTGAAAATGTGCTGAAAGCTGGGTTATTGCAATGCTGTTACTAATGACTGTAATACATCATTTCAACTTGTTGATTTTTCTTTCTTTAATTTCTAGATTATACGGCTGTTGCCTATCCTCCACCCATTCTGGGACTAAACAGAGACATCATGTGCCTGAGCTGCAGAAAAAAAAGAAGTTACTTTCAGCAGTGATTAACTTGTGGTTTGTGGTTGGATTGGGTTTTTTTTTCCCTCACTTTTTCAGAAAACACAATCTTTCAATTTTACCTTTTGATTTTACCTTTTCAATTTTATCTTTCAATTTTCTTTTACAATTGTACCTTGGCGACATCTCAATGATATGTGAAAATATTATTTCTATTCTAGAAGTAGGAGAAATGGTAGCAAAGAGTAGTTGAAATCTCTTGCATAAAATTACAGGGGAAGTCTCTGGGAGGGCTCAGAGGAGAAACTGCTTCTCCAGAGTCCCAACTCTGAGTGCTCAGCACACCCCAAAACTATGAGCTCAGACTAGGTTCCATCAAGAGGGGATTTTTCTCACACCTTACTGAGATCCAAGGCATAAGATGTTTCTGTCACTGCTATGGAAAATCTGGCTTTCCTTGCCCTCCTCCCAGCTTCTGGGAGAAGTCCTGCAATGCACTGCCAACTCCAGCTACAACAACTGTGTGCAACTCTGTGAGACGCCTATGTCAAGAGAACATGGGAAAATATCCCAGCTGACCCCAGTAAGAGTCCGTGGGTCTTGGCAATACTGCTCAAGGGCCCTCTGTAAAAAAATACATGAGACCTGGATCTATCTGTCACTCTTTCCTTCTTTGCTTTTGAAGCCAACAACCCCTTTTGTCACTTTGACAAAGGCTTTCACTTTTTTTGTCAGGGAGCAGCTCTGTTTTGAAAGGGCTGTGAATCACATCCATCAATCTTCCAGAGAAAAATAATCAACAGATGGCCATTCAAGATCACGTGGTATCAATCAGATCAGGAGATGCTGCAGAAAATGAGCTCTCATTTCCTCTTGGTTGTGATTCTTTAATGCAGTCACACGTTCAACTGCATCCAGCCTAGCAGGAAACACATGACAACACCAATGCTTTGTGTATGGTACCAAAATCAGTTCATAAAGCTCCAGACTCAACCAGAGAAGAGTAATTACCCCTAGTAACCAGAAAGAGAAAGAGAAGAGTGTTTTCAAGTCGCATTAAAAAAATACTAGATTGCTGGGAACCAAATGGAGTCTGGTCTCCATACTTTGTGTGCAACCTGCAGCTGTGTCTCAACCTGCCATCTTCCATTCCCAATAAAAACAAGAAGCCACATCCATTTTTAATGCCAACAGGTGTGAGGGAGAAGCCTCAAAATGCAAATCATGCATCTCTTATGCAGATACTTTCATATGAGCTTGCAGTGAGCCATAGAGGCAAAAACTAAACAGTCATCACAATAAGGAATTACATCAGGAAACAAATGTGAATTCTGGATACTTTTGCTTTGGGCAGCTAAGTTTTTAAGCCCAGAACACTATGAAGGGTGGATTTTGTCTTTGAACATATATTAGACTCATTTGGTTTATGTCTATACTATGCTGGACCTAACCAAGGTGGAAAGCCAGAGCACACCAGAACTTTCTCCCTCATTGCCTTACCTGCTGGAACTCAAATTGCTAATGGTCCCTTACTATCCTGGAGAATGGTGTTTTAGGGGCCTTTTCAAGTCAGAATATCCAAGGCTAGTGAAATGGGGTCATACTATGACAATGCCAACAAGAAGCTGTTGAATATTCTTATGACAGCTAAAAATTGAAGTGATCATAAAATGCTGCTTTGCTGAAAAACTCATAGGCATGTGGGAGGGATTTCAAGTAAGCACTTCTTAACCCAAAGGATTGTCAAGCCCTGGCCCAGGCTGCTCAGGGAAGTCATGGAGCCCCCATCCGTGGAGACATTCAAAAGATGTGTAGATGTGGTGTTGAGGGACATGGTTTATTGGTGGACTTGGCAGTGCCGGGTTAATGATTCAGTGATCTTGAAGGTCTCTTCCAACCAAAATGATTCTATGATTCTATTTTCGTTTGGTTGGTGTTTGTTGTTTTCTCTTGCAGAAAATAGTCACTACAAATACCAAAATTTTCTCAAAAAAAAATTTCTTTAAAGGTCTCTTTTTGGTTGATGTCTAAAGAAAGGGAGACATTCATGGTCAGAGACCCACAGACAAGTCCTATAAAATCCTTTCACTGATAATGTTCTTACTGTTGGGGGGGGCAGAGAGGACAGGACACCCAACAACACCCACCCCCAAAAAATAGTAAAACCAAAAAATTAGAAAATATTAAGCAGGACAGAAGGTGATCTCTAAAATTACTTATTTAGGGGAAGTAATGCATATTCAGGGAATATTTTTGAGCACCTTATTGGAAAAAATAATCTTTTAATTTCCAGCAGGTCTTAGAAAATAATTTACAGCCTCCATTTCCACCTACACAGTCCTTCATTTACTCATTTTTCTGTCATCAGAGGAGGGGGATGCTATATTTCTGAGGCAGGGAAGTACGTTGAGAGTTTCAATCCACTTTTTCAATACATGCCTAAAGAGTGACATGCTTTTAATTCTCTGCCTCCTGGCTGCATCTCATGCTCCTGTCCAAATGACAGCTACCACAGAGGGTAGCAAAATGCAAAGGATGAAGAACATTTCTGGGATACATCATTGTAACTTGGACATCTGTTTCAGACAAAGTTTTCTGCACAAGTCTGGAAAGTCTTCAGGTTGCAGGTATTTCACCCCAACATAGAACCTCCTCTTCACACAACAGTGGGGTGAGCACTCACATGTCAGAGTCCCTCAGAGTCCACTGTAAAAGCAAGACCCCTAAATAATTTTCCCATTATTTCTGTCCTGCTCTTGAGAATGATGCTTTCATTTTTTTCATGCTTTATCTGCTCCCTGGGGCTCTCCAGTTCAGAATGCATATTGGCTGAGGAAAACCAAATTCATTTCAGATAATCACTCCCAGTACCCAAAGCTCACCTGAATCACCCCAACATCAGTGTCTGTCATGACTAATGCATGAGATGGAACCACACACAGTCTGTTCAAGACACTGAAACCATGGAAACACTCCTGATGGGAGTTGTTACTTGGAATATTCATAGGAAGGAGTGGCAGAAGGAAGCTGTCTTGACCACCTCTGTTGCCCAAGGCCAGATCATTATAACATGAGGGATTTTAGATGTCAGACTTCATCCCCATAAGGTTGCTGACAGTTTTAGTTAACTGAAAAACTTAAACAAGACCAGAAGTGGGCAATCATCAAGGTGTTTGATGACATCTAAACACTCTGAAGTGGAAGCATGGATCTTAGATGTGACTCCATGGGACCAAAGCACTCTGACAACCTTTGGCTGCTTTTGGAAGCCAAGCCAGATGTGGAAGAAAGACTGTTCATTTCAATTTCCTCCTCCAGTATTGACAATGAAATGACCAGGACCAAGGCCCATAGATTGCAGGGCTGATGCTTCAGAGCTTAATTTAAAAGGTTTAAAAGGCCCTTTAAAGGGTTGAGGAAGGAAACAGATTATAACGAAAGCTGCATCCCATCCATGTAATCAGCCTCTTTAAGGCGGCATCCACAGCATGCCAGAAGCAAGTTGGGCACTAGTTTCTTGCTTCTAGTTCATCCACCCTGAAATAAATCTCATGTTTAAGACACTTTCCAAGTTTTCAAAAGAATCATTAGAGGTTTTAGAATTGCTGTTGTATTCTCACCACCACCCCATCTTTAGAAAGACTGTCCCAATGTGGCCACTCACAATTGTCAGCTCTTTAACAAATGATGGTGGTAGTGAACGAGCCAGGGAAAGACCACAATAGGTAGGCAGTGTAGATCATGAGGAGAGGGGTACCTGACAGAGGGGGGTGGTTGACCACCTCTGAGATGTGGGAAGAGGTTGAAGAGCATCAAAACCTAGGTGGCCTCCATTCTGTCTCCTGTGTTCTGCAGCATCCCCATTCATGCATTTTAGTGATGGGAGAAACTAAAAGGAATAGAGGAAAGACTTGCTCTGTTCACTTTGCTCTCCTGTCAGGCTCATGATAGCTAGACCAGTAACAAGAATGGTTTAGAGGTAATACCCTACTCCTCAATGTCTCACTCCACAGTCTCCAAATCAAACTTTCCATCATGCCTTCTCCTCTCCTTAGCATCAGCTTTTTCATGCTCAGAACACAATATCCACTCACACACCTGCTACCTGTCCCATATATTTGGAAGTGTTTTCCAAGATCCCAAGATCTGTGGGGCACATTTAAATGATACAGAGCAGCCAATGCATCTACAAAGAGAATCACGCAGAATCAAAGAATGGTAGGCATTAGAAGGTACCTCTGGAGATCATCCAGTCCAACCACCCTGTTAAGGCAGCATCACCCAAAGCAGGTTGCCCAGGATCATATCCGGTTGGATTTGGAATCTGTACAGAGAAGAAGCTCCACAGCCTCTCTGGGCAGCCTGGTTCAGTCTCTGCCAACCTCACAGGAAATAATTTTTTCCTTATGTTCAGATGGAGCCTCCTTGGTTCTAGTTTGTTCTTGTTGCCTCTTGTTGCCTCTGCCTTCTATCATTGGGCACCACTGAAAAGACACTGATACACATCCTTCCGCATGGAAACAGCAGCTGAAATGAGGCTGTAGTCTGAAAGTGTAGAAGGAGAGAATCTTGGACTAGTTATCTAGTTATTTTTTGGCTTCTTGAGTCATCCATGTGGAAGCAAGCAGCTGCTGGGCTGATACAGAGTGATGCATATGCTGCAGTGAAAAGACACTGGTGCTAACAATAGCTCATATGCATGGAGTGTCTTTCATGATCCAGCTTCAAAAATCATCAACAATATGTACAGCACACACTTGTGCTTCATCTACCCCTGCAGTGATGTGGAAGAAAGGAAGAAAGGTCAGATGAACAGACCCCCAAAACATCTTCAGGCTTTGAAGAAGGCCATTCCTGTTCAACAGTGTTCAAAAAACTCCCGCAGCAAAACCAAAGCCTGAGTCAGCAAACTGTTGAGTAACTTTTCTCATCTGGACAGGTCCAGAAAAAAAAAAAAAAAAAGAGACCTTTAAATAAACATACTTTTACATTAGTGGCTTCCAAAAACTTCCTCATCTGTGCAGCCTGGTGATGTATCTAAGCATCGTAAAGCAAAGCAATATACAACCCTACTGAATAAAGGACATGGCTGATAATCATCTGAAGTTTCTGTTCCTATGTAGTTCCCTCCAAAAAGTCACTGTTCTTCATTCAGGAGAAGCAGTGAACTGTGATGCAAACTGTTCTGACACAAAGATGTTTCCTAGGTAATTACTGCTATTTAAATTATTCTGCATATACCATGCAGCATGAATGGCAGATATTAAAATGCAAAGATGACTTAATAAGTTATAGTTACCCAGATGTGTCATTCCTCTAATATGATGGAAAAAAGTGTTGTCGTATTTCGTACTTCCCAGGTGTACAGTAAATAAAATTAGTATATTTAAAAATCACTGCAAGAGATATAGTCCCTGTTAGAATTAAGATAGATTACACTGATAAAATAAGTGGGTTAGGATGTGTTAATTTTTTAAGTGTTCATTCAAAAGTATATGTAACTTGTTGATACACATATTAAAAGCAGTGTAAGGAAAAAAAAAACATTAAAATGAAGGATTAAAGAGGCAAAATCACAGAGAAGGAGAACTGGACAGCTCTGAGAGGAAGAGGCAAGGAATTTCTAGTGCCCGAGTTTCTGATGAGGCTGTGCGGCAAATATTTGCACAACAGGGAATTTAGCTGCTGCTCAGATACAGCTTAAATAATCCACTGATAGACCACAAGCAAAACAAACAAGACACCTGGGGAGTCATGGCAGTTTAAGACTCCAGGTTGCAGCTGGTTCTAAGTTGTTCCTTTCTCGATCAGTCATGAACACAAGGAAAATATGGGATTGCTTCTGCTCCTTGCAGCTGAGACTGAAGCTGGTGAACAACTGGGCAACTGAGTTTATCCCAATACTATGTGTTTTGGTTCATCTCAATGCACGGTCAGGTTTTAACAAAGAATGGAAATTACAGAGAGTGAAGGGGATTGCACCTTGCAGAACACATTCAGCCAGACATGCAGAGTCTGGTTGAACAGCAGCAAGCTGAAGGCGGAAATATGCTCTTGGATGTCTAACGAGGGAAACCCTGAATGGAGATATGAGATATTACTGCAACCAGGTCTATAATACCATGTTTACTCCTGCTGTGCCCTGCTGTAGAGGGGACTGATAAACTGGAACATGTTCACAGCAGACCAAGAAGACCAAGGCAGGACCTGAAAAGATGGAGGGATCAAGAAAATTGAAAGAAAAAGAGAATTGGATGATCAATGTATATGTGTTGCAAGCAAACCACCTTGTACTCCTCTTCTGGATGAGATGAAGAAAAACCTCTCTATAGGCAGCTTAGTGTCAAACATCTTTTCTTACCTTGACTAAATTGAAACTTAGATCTGTTTCCAGGGGTGCAGATGTGCAGCTCTGTTTTGAGGATGGTTTGGTAGAGGCTTGACAGGAGCCAGATGAGTGTCTCCTGTTCAACACGTGCATGGACATAAAAAGTGAGCTTTCTTCCCCCTTCTTTGTGTATTTGGTACAGTCAAGGCTGTGAAATTTTTTTATAGTTTCTTTTGGAAAATGGACTCTAGGATTTCACAGCCTTTCATATATGGGATAGTAACATAATCTCCCTTTAATGTGCACTGGTTTAGAAATAAAAAAGACATATCTGACTGGGAGATTTTCACTGGAATTATTTTCTCAGTGAAAATTGTGTCTGGAATATCAATTATTTTCTTACAGGAAAAAAATATTTGCTCAAAATGTTCTATATTCTGCTGCAATGCTGTATTTGGCTTTCATTCAGGATTTTCTGGACTGCTTAGGCTTCCATCTTTTCCAAAGCTGGCAGACTGGGTTTCAGGCTCCTCAGTGAGCTTCAGACATGCATCAAAAAAATTTAAAGGGAATCCCTTCACAACTTCATCTAAACCGAGTGTGAGAGTTCCCATTCCACAGGAGATTTGAGTTCAGTTCCATTTCAGAATCATTATCTCTAAAAAGAAAACGGAGGGGATTTTTCTATGGCATTCCCAGAGAGTTCCAGTTTTAAGCCAAATCTATAGATAGATGTAGTTTATTCTGTGCTCAGAAATAAGCTGTGAATCTTTCTAGCCAGTACGAAGGATCCCTCAAGATTACAACTCCATACAGGAGTCCAAAACTCACAGAAATAGATGGGCTGCTCCTCTCAGTTAAATCCTTGGCAGAGATCCCACCCCTAATTCAACAGAATCTGCAGCAAATCCACCCCTTTCTAGATTGCATCCTCCTCAGGATGGCAGAGCAGTCTAGTCTGAATACAAACGGTGCATAGAGGCAGATCCATTTCTACTGTTTTCAATGTATTTCTTGGTTTAAGAAAGGATATTGCCTCCACCTACAACTCATGTCTTGTCCTACATGGGTAAGGATACTCCAGTAGTACTGGGATACTTTTGGGTATGGAAGGTACTGAATTTTAAATGGGGACTACAAGACAGGGAGAAGAAAGAAGCCAAACTCAGCAGTGCCATCTACTTCCTAAACTCAGTCAAGAAACATCATGCCCTCCACTGGTTATTTAGTTTTGAAATTTGATGCTTCAGCTTCAGACCCAAAGGGGAGCTGGGGGGCACTGAAGCCTGAAGTCCCAGGTCTTTAGGTCAGCACTGCAATGTGAGTCTTCTCTATTCTGAAGCCATCGGCTTCAGACTTCAGTCCATGTCCAGTCAAGAAACAGCAGCAGAGGGAAGCCCTTAAGGCGAAAGTGAAGTTGAAGGAACTGTATCTATGTTCTCATGCCCCTGAGCCTTTACAATTACAAAGCACCACTAATACACTAATGAACTATTAACATTTACTTTAAATTGTAAGACCTCTGCATAGACAAATTTCAGGACTGTTGGAGCTAGCTATGCCAGACAGTCAGACTATGTGGTTGAGGGAATACAGCATCTCTCTGTGCCTGCATCTGAAGGTATTGAGGAATAAGTTCACCTCCAAAAGCTGCCTAACCCAGCACTGTGTGTGAGTTTTGAGGCTTGGCTCAGGGGAAGTAGACCCAGGCTGATCGAGAACACCATGCTGACGTGGCTCTGTGCCTTCTCCATGTTGGTTTGAATGATGTATGAAGCTGTGCAGCTCTGCTCCTGTATGGAACCATGCCCTTGGAAGGTTCAATTCCTACGTTTATCCTGGAGCCCTCAATACTAAAATCCTATTCCTCAATGCCTTCTGTTGCTTAGTCCTTATCTGAGGGCCTTCCAGCACAATTGTTCTCTCTTAGCAAGCTCATCTATATCTCTGCCTCAGGCAACAGCAATTTCTGTTTTCAGTTAAGCCTTGGTTCAGCTCTTAACTTTCTTCAAAGAGGTGTTTGTAGAGGAAAACCAAGCAAATCAAATGGAACTTAGTTCACCTCCACAAGAACCCCACCTGTCTGCTTTTCCCTGCCTCCTGATCCACATTAAACCTCAGAATAAAAAATCATTATTTATTCCACACAGGCAGCAGGCTTATGTCACGTGGACTTGCCTGTTACCAGTGGCAGTGCTTGGATGGAATGCAGAAGCACAAACAATCCCTCTGTACTGTATGATAATCAACAAAAATTAGCTGCCTAAGGGAACCAGGAAACTCTGCCATGAATGCAGCAGTTAGAGACTGAGCCTATTTATTTAACAGGTGTCCCCTGAGCTGGGATGCCAGACTTTATTTGCCAAATTTGCAGAAAGAGGAAGACAGCTTGAATAAATATGGTCAAGAGGGGAACAGTCCTGAAGCCATTTTCTTTGTGGTTTGGGTTTGGTGGGGTTTGTTTNAGCAACAACATTTTTATTGTTAGAAAGTACATGCTAGTTCTTGGCTGCATATATTCAGAAAGAAGAAGCCATGTGAATATCCAGTTCACAGAGGTGCGTGGTCCAGCTCAGCCACAATGCAAAGTTCGCACTGCTGGACAACTTCATGATTGGTTTGTTTGTTCAGTTTAATTAAAATACAGTATGTGGTACATTTTGGATGTGAACCCATCCCAGGCTGTTACGGACCCAGAGCCAACAATGGCAGGCTGCTGTGTCCAAATGAGCTCTTTCTCCATTCTTGTGCAGTGGGAATGTGCCTCCAAACACAAGTTGCTATGTCTGGTGCTGCAGCGTCATTGAGAAGTGTTGGGATGGATTCAATGTCTCGGCACACACAGCATCTGGGTGGTCCTTGCTCTCTTTCTGGAGTGTTTTCACTTAGTCTGGAGGCAAGGAAAGGGTAGTGACAGAGAGGAACTGCTGTAGCCATTTATGCCACCTCTCAAAGCCAAGCAGCTCATAAAGGGGTTTTGGTGACATTCAGAGAGAGGAAGCACTGAATCCTGAACTTCATTCTGAGTAGGTCTCCCCAGGCAACTCTTTCACCATATATCCCCTGTTGCCTTGCAGTCATGCCCATGCAAGGCAGAAGAGTCAGCAGAGACACATCACAGAAAGGGAGCTGCAGCAGCCCTAGCTGATAGCACAAGCTGAAGGCAGTGAGTAAACGATCTGCTATCTTGTGAACGATTCTCAGATAACATCCCAACCAATCTCACAGAAAAATATGTTAGCAGCAGGGAAAAAAAATCTTTCTCTAACCAGAGTTTTCTTCCTGAGAAGGAACAAATTTCCAGACTGTAGAAACTTACTGACGACTCCTTATAAGCTGTAGGAAATGTAGACGACTGCAGTGGTGGACTGAGAGATAATCTGGTAAATAAACAAGAAGACATCTAGTTTCCTTCCCCTGACCCCCCTCAGTTTTAGTGTATAAGGCACTGGTCCTGCTATATTGGTTCCATAAAGCACAGAGATTTTCTGGGTGATGCTAGCAGTCTCCAGGTTGTCTTGTGCCAATTTCAGTCACGAACAGGGCTGACATTTATGCCTTGTATAGCCACAGCAGACGTCTGGGAGATGTTCAACTCTGTAGTAAGACAGAGATGTGAAGGTGTTACTCATACCTCCTTACTCCAGCAGCTGCAAGCTGCACAGACAGCAGTGTGAGCCAAAATGCTGCCCGAGGTAGGGCTCAGGGGTAGCATCTGCATGGGTCTTGCAGTAGTCATAAGCACATGATAGAGGGCAGCTCAGCTGAGTCCAGCACCACAAATATTCTTGCCTTAGGTCATCAACAGCAAAGGATAATCTCAAGGCATATGCAATGGTGCAAGGTGAAATAAGAGTAGTTTTTGTGTTTCAGCTTTTCTGGTGCATCAAACATGCAGCACAGGGCTGAATTCTCCCCCTGCTCAGCTGGACAGCTTGGAAAAGCCCAGTCCGGCTCTTTGGTGGCTGACCATTCATGCTGCTTCCCACTCTGTGTTGCCCTGAGCAACCTCTGCCAGCACCTCAGTGCCTGAGCCTTCTCCTCTCATATCACTCACAACAGATCCTCATGGGTGACAATTAAATCTTTGCCCACCCAAGGCCAGCTCAGCTCACACCAAAAAAACCCAGAAGTCAGGATAGGAAATTCCTGCCAGCTGTGGAAATGATCATCCCCCTGTACTTAGCCACGCTGAAAAGAAGCAAGGCTAATCATAGTGTAGGAAGATTTAATTCCTTGCTATAAGTTCACCATCATGGTCAGGACTTGAGTCTACCTTACCCAGTCTCAGACCAATTGAAAATAGGACTTTAGGGGAAAGTTTAAGAAAGAGAATATAAAGTGAATTTCATCTGGTTTGCTTCCAATACACTCCAGTGCTCAGTGGTTTTGCTAGATTATTCTGAATTAGGTATTTAGCTGCTAGCCCTAAGACTCTTCTCTGATGATTTTTCTAAACTCTTTCTGAAAAAAAAATTAAAAGTTTCATTTTTAACTCCCATGACAAGGTCCATGCTTTGTGTATAGGAACTTTTTTATGTTTGTTTTAAATGTGCTATCTGATCATTTCATTAGTGCCCAGGGTTCCCATGGTATGAGAAATAATGAATAAGCATTGCTTACTCATCCTTCCCATACTTGTCATCACTTTGTAGATGCCAACTGGTACACAGGATGGCTCTCTGCTGCAATGAGAATTGCTACGTAGCCATTCCTCTTATTAAAATTATTCCACATCTCTCATCATCTTTTCTACTACATCCTTTTTTTTATTATTCTATTTTTTTGTATGGCATGAATGGAAGTACACAGAGTGTCCCAGATTTAGGTGCACTAGGGATTTATATACACACTTCTAAAGTGAAGCTCTGTTCTCTTCCCATTTCCTCGTAAGTTCCAGGATTTTATTTTCATTTTTTTGCTTATGCTGAGCACTGAGATGGTGTATGAAAGCACTATCTGCAGTGACTCCATGATCTCTTTCCTGAGGGTTGGTGCTAATTTAGAGCAGATCATTGTGTATGCAGCTGTCAGCTTTTCATTTCCCTCCTGGCTGTTACTTGGCATTGGCTCAGGCTCAGAGGGTTTGTACATAATCTTCTGAGTCACCAAACAGCCTGGGTCCTCACCCAAAAAGATCTCCCCTACTGGAGCTTCCTAGGTTATTATGTGGGCTCAGACTTCCAAATAATTTAAAGGGTAGACATATACTTGGGTACTTACGTGCACTTTTTTTTCTCCCATTAATTGAAGTTAAAGCCCAGAGATGAGAGCAGGTGCCTCTTTCCACAGTCCGTGCACACCAAGCCTAGTCAAAATCCAATTCATTGGGTTAATTTCACTGAGAGGTGAAACTTTTATTACCATTACTATTCTTGTTATGAAAGAGATGGGAAAGAGATCTTCTACACCAGACGCCACTTCATGCAACTAGGGAACATGTCAGGAATAAGCACGGCAAAGTTTTCCATGACCCTGAGTCATGTGTATACCGGAGATCTGCTGTTCCTAGTTGAAACCAAAAGAGGAAAAAAACTCAAGAATTGTTTCCTCAGTTCATTACAGTGCCAGTCACAGCCTGCAGGGGTAAGAAACTGCCTGTTAGCTAATACTATGTCACCTCTGAAAAGTTAGGAGTGAAATGGAGGAACAGGTGGCAAAGGAGAGGTCACATTCACTGAGCAGTTGCTCAGCCACAGTCTGACACTCAGAACCGTCCTAGCCAACTTCACGATTCCTTTTTTTCCTTCAGAATTTCTTCCTCCCACAAGGAATTTGAGATCAGATGGATACTTCTTTGGTTAGCATTCAAAGGTCATCAGTCTTTGAAACTTCACTGTGAGCTTCTTCTAAGCTCACAAGACTAGGTCCTGGAACACAAGGGCTGCTTATCTCTGGAAGTTCATCAATAAGCTTCATAGAAAAGATCCCAATTAGTCACACTCATGCAGATGTTTATTCTTGTTGGCACCTTGTAGCTAATGCTGAGACATGCTCCATGCTGGGTGGGCCACCAAGGAGTAGGCAATGCATACAATGAGATGGACATGCAAGATCTCAAACTACCCATGGAACCATCAAACGTAAGACTATTCTGGATACATTAAGGTGCAATGAATGCTAAATGATCTGAAGATCCTTTCCCTTCCCAAACTAGCAGAACTGGCATGTCTATGGTACTTCTCAACCAAGTTCTAGCTTTACAGCCACAGGCTACTGCATCTTAGTGTCTTAAAGCCAGTTCAGCCTGCATTATTACCTTCTCTCCATAGCTGCTACCAGCAATGGAAGAGTCTTCTCTCCATCCAGCTCTGACTGCTGTTTTGGACCACCCTGGAGTGGAGGAGAATAGCTGAACTCCATCCAGGGATGTTGTCTGTAATTCTGGGCACTTTTGCATACCAAACACTGGGAAGACACACAGGAGAGTGTTTGACATTTTTAATAGCTTTTGTTTAGTTTTTGAGAATCCCACCATAAGGACAAATCTCAGACCTAGCACATGGGGCCATAATGTCATCACTTTTTCATAGACCTTTCTATACTTTTGCAATGTTATTTCAGACTCTTCAATGGTGCGCAGCAACAGGACAAGGGGTAACAGTCACAAACTGGAATCCAGAAGCTTCCATCTGAATATAAGGGAAAATTTATTTCCTTTGAGGATGACAGAGCCCTGGAACAGGCTGCCCCAAGAGGTTGTGGAGTTGCCTTCTCTGGAAAGATTCCAGACCTGCCTGGACATTGCAATGCTGGACCCTTTGCTGTGGGAGACCCTGCTGGAGCAGCAGGGTTGGACAAGACGATCTCCAAACATCCCTTCCAACCCCTATCATTCTGTGATTCTGTAATCAGCCTTTGGCTTCTAACTTGAAAAAGATGGGAAAAAAATGGTCTCTCACATATGTGTTCATATAGTGTTCCAGAGCAATGAGTCCTGATGCGGCCAAACTCTCATTCAACTGCATCCACATTTTTTGGGCATGCAGTGCCCATTTCTGACCATACTATCCAGGCATGAGTTTTGAAATGCCAACACACAATGCACTGTGATTAAGAGGATGCTGAACATCTTTCAATGACCCAGATTTTTGCAGTTAAGAATTATATTAAGAATCTTAGCTGGGACTTTCTTATAGAAAGTGGGCCTGTCTAGACGATCTCTGCTACTATGCAGAGATATGGGGGACAGCTAGGGAAATAGCTGTAATGCTTAGGAACAGAAAATCATGTGGTTCCAGCAAGAGGCCTACCAGGTGACCTGGGGTGAAAATAAAACTACAACCTATTGACCTCCCTGCCTGAGAAAGAGAGCAGAGACATTGCAGGATAATATTTTTGGAGTGGATCAGAGCTCAGTAGAGAAATGGTGGCAGGAGTGTCCCAGAGAGACAGGAGGGGATAAAACACGCAGAAGTATTGTTGAGTACTGGGGACAGGAAACTGCTAATCGGGAGATTTAACATCTCTTCCTAAATCTGTCATGGCAAGAGCCAGTGAGTGTTAATCAGTCAGGGCATTCATCCCTCCTGTCCCTCTGCTCCCTTGCCTGGCAAAGAGGGATGGCACCAGTTCTGCAGGGACCTCCATGTGCTCACGTTCCCCCTGATGAAGTGGTATATCAACAGCCTCAATATTATCCTGAGTGCCAACACTTCTCACACCATGTTGGATCTGCTACCTTGAAATCTGTGGTGTGCACATTTGCAGCTACACTGTTCCAGATGATGTGGGAGTGAGGACCACATGATTATTTTATTTTATTTTTTTAAAAAAGATAACAGATACATCATGGTGACATAAAGCGGCAACAGCATAGAAAATCAGCCTGATTTCCAGGATGAATCCAAAGAAACAGTTACAGGTATGAGAGTCTGAAGACAGTCTCCAGCCTATACATAGCTTTCTACCGGTAAAAACTCCCCTGGAACTATAGCTGCAGTGCAGACCTTGCAAACAGACTACATTTCCTCACCTCTGCTCTGTCAACAAGCATGTAGAAACCTACATCCAGATCTCTTGAAAAGTCAATTTTCCAGAGCTCCATGTTATAGAAATCCAAGTGCACATGCATGTGGGTGTATGGCTGTAGGTGGTAATTTAAGGGTCTTGCCATAATTAACTCTTCTGGGAAAATTTAAAATACCATCCTCCTGTAGGTAGAGATTGGAGGAACTTCTCCTAGCAAATTAGAAGGTTGGGTTTTTTTTCCATTGCATATGTGGGTGGTGAAACTGGGATCACCTTTGGCAACTCTGATGTAAAAATAAAACTTGTAAGACATTTAAATCTTCAGAGAGGATTTCAGACCTTCCTGCAGACAAATTAGCAATGAATATCTTACTCGTATGTAGAATACACAGAGTGGTAGAGATACAAAGCTAGTTATTATTAGCAGAATATTAATAACTCTGGATATTGAAACTTAGACAGAGGTGTTGGTGTGCAGGACACTGCAGACACTGTAAGTGAGGCTAGCCAGTTTTCCTCTTAAATTACTTTATTTTTAGGATTTTATGCATGGATTGACTTTTTCCTTACTCTTTATCACACTTACACATTACTCATTACGCTTTTGGTCACGCTGAAAAGCTTTATGAATCTTGGTCAAAGTTCCAGGTTAATTTTAAGTAAAATAAGTAAGTAAATTAGAAAATAATGGAACTGTCAGTCTTCTGGCCAGCAGCTTACTGGTAAGAGGAGGTGCTCAGTGTCTGGTTTTAGGGACATTTAACTCACCAATATAGATGCAGCTCTTGTGTTGGTTGTAGACATGGCCCAGCAAAAAATCATAAAGCCCATATGATGACAGCATTGTAGCCAGTTAGAAAGAAAACAGAGCAAATATTTAATCTCTAAGCTGCAACTGCTTTTATATATTACCTGAATTTGGCTGTTGCTTCATCACTGACACACTGTGATAAATAAGGCTAGTCAAGAATCGTGATCCTATATACCAGTGTTATTGGAAATTATTTACCCATGAAAAAAATCCAAATTATTTGTATGTGAGTCAATGTGGAACAGGTGAATCATTTTTGCCTGGATCTGGTACAGCTTTTTTCTGACAAACTTTGGTATATACTGTTTAAAATGACAACTTTGAAATACATCAGAGCCAATAAAGACAGTATTAAAAGTCATGGTAATGCTAAGAACATGGTAAAAGCAGTGTTAATTAAGGCTAATTCCAATAATAGGAAGTTGGTGGGAAATAATTTAGAACCCAGAATTGAATTAAAGAAAATTGTCCTTAAAAAGGTTCAAATCACAAATGCAAATCCAACCATCTTTCTCCTTTTGGGGGATCTTGAACATTGGATTTAAACTTCTAATTGAAAACCCATTTGCAAAACCAGAAACAAACATTCCAGGACCATGGCTGAGACTTGCATGTAATTTCTTACGTGGCAAACCCTGTGAGAACTAAAAGCAATGTGATGATGGAAATTAAATCCAAATCATACCTCCCTCCTAAGCATACTCCCTTTGCCCATAAAAGTGCAGAAACTGTCTTATAGAAGAAAAGACTTATCTCAGTAGTTTGCTGCTAAGAGTGTGAGCAAAGAGGGGACCAGAGGCAGAGCAGTGGGAAACCAAAGCCCCTGGACCGTGGTTTCTGAAAGATTTAGCAATACCCTTGTGTTTAGTGGCAGACTGCCTTTCCAAATCAGCAGTGTCATAAGGTGAATATGCACAGAAATGGAAATCCATCAGTGACACAAGACCAGCAGCACAATGACCAGATTTTTCCATTGACCAGCAATGAGTTGGGATGTTTGAACTGTGCTCTTGTTCTAGAGATAATCCTGTTGAACCCAGATGAGAGTCACCCTTGGATGGAAAGTTTTTCAGTCTTATTTTTGGGTAGGCCATTGCTGGAATTTTTCTAAGTTGCTTTACATCTTTAACCAGCTACTCGTTTTTATAAAGTGAAATGTTTTCCAGTGGGATTTGCAGTTTCTGATGAGTAGAAATGGACAGCTGATGAGACCATTGTTCATATCTTTAGTCTGCTCAGCTCTTCTCCTGGAACACAAATGTCCTGTAGCAATATGATAAAGCTGGATGCCTGAGTCTGAGTACCCAAGGTGACTCCCACCTTCATGAGATCATTTTCAAAGCAAAAGAGTTGCCTAACATTTCTGTGAACTCAAAAGTTTGAAGCCAGAAAAGAGAAGGCATTTTCTTGAATTTCAATGTACACACTGCTAGCTCAAGAGTTTCTCCTGGAGGAGTGTCAGGATTCAGTGTCTTTGAGGTTCAGAGAGCAGCCAGTGCATCAGCTTTGTCCCCATAATGTAGCTCCCAGTAAAATCAGTTTAAAAATCAGGTGTGCATGGCATGATAAAGTCTTTTTCTCACATTTTATTTTTCTTGCAGAAATATTCCTGGCAAATATAATAAAATAGATCAGCTCCTCCTAACAAAGAGAAGTATCATTAATGAAGGCAGTTACAACAACTGCAGAAAAAAATAGGATTTCAGAGACTTTTATTTCATTGTTATGAAAACAAACAAAATAAATCATAAAACCCCGCAACAACATGACAGCATTCGGGAAAGGGGAGGTGGGGCAAGGTAGGGAAAAAGGAAGCAGAAGGTGACATTGTCTCTAGGGGACAAAAACATGTCTTGGAGAAGGAAAAGAGGGACACTGTGGTATTTACTAAAGATGGCTTGCAAATTGTAATTTTATTAAGTTTGCTTAACTTCAGCCCTGTTACACATGAGCACCACTTTACTCTAATCATTATCATTGCTAAGTCATTGGTGTCTTGCTGTCCTGGAGTGTTTGACCTAGCTCTCTCGAATCTGACCTCCTGTATCTAGAGAGGTCCTGAACCCCTTCTCATTTCTGAGCATGTCACTGCTTGTTTATGGGATCCCTTGGAAAACTAACTGGTTTCTAGATAAAAAGTTTGGAAAATATTAAGCAGTAAAAAAAAAATTTAAAAATGTTCAGGGGCTGTCCTTTCCATGAGCTATTACAGACAACTTGGCATCCAGAAGAACAGTTGAGTCTGAATGCTACAAAAGGCATGTATTTGTATCTTACTAAGATTAGCCAAGACTTGAAAAGACTGAGTTAACGAACAGAACTGCAAGTATATTGCAAAGTAGTTAAATCATTTTTGAGGTCCTACCCTCTTACAACTGCATTAATTCAGGGTATTTCACACCAATCACCTAAAAAGAGAGGTGTTCAAAAAAAAACTAAGCATTTATTAAATAGCTGAAAATCATTCTGACAATGCAGTATAAGTCAAAGCTACAAGAAGGAGAGATATCAGGGAGTTTGCTCAAGACAAGATATGAGCTATTGTCAAAAGAAATGGGAATCATGGTTGTACATTTCATTAATGCTTCCTAGGATGCAGCAGGCTCTTAAGAAGTTGATCTATAACAAAAATATTTTCATTTCATATTTTGGCAGCTTCCTTGGTTAGAAATAGTTTCTTGTCATGTGTCTGTCCTATCAGCACAACAATCCTTCGCCATGGGGTTGGCAAATCTAATATCCACAGGCTCTAGTGAATAATGACCATGTGCTCAGTTCAGTGGCAGAGGCTCATCCAATTTACTACCCATAAGGAACTGCCCAAATTCTCGTTATTTAGCAGAGCAAGCAATAAAATGCATGGCAAGACAGAGACGTAACAGCTCTCACCTGTATGAGTTTAAAGGGCTGCTCAGCTGCTGCCATCCTCCCTTACTGGTTAGCATCATAGAATCATTTATGTTGGAAGAGGCCTTTAAGTTCATTGAGAACAACCATTCTCCCAGCACTGTCAGGGCACCACTAAACCATGTCCCTCAGCACATCTACACAGCCCATCTATTGGTCACAGCTTCGATGGAGCACGTTTTGGTTAATGATTTCAGCAAAGCTTTTCTGCAATTACATGTATGAATCAACGTTTCAGGCAAAGCATCCAGAATAAAGGACAATACTTTATTGCAAGAGGTATTTTAAAGAAATGTTTCTGTTAATATATAATTATTTCTCAAAAATGAGAGTCACAGCCCTCAAATTACCACTGAATTATTACAAGCTTCACTTTTCTAAGTAACAAAAGGTCTATGCTTAAGATATTTCATAAAATATTAATTTTATAATGTATTAAATTCATGGGGTTTTTTTACAGATATAAGTGATTTAACCTCAATAGAATCAGTATTTATCAGCTTCTGGAACTTGTTTGGTTACACAAAGAAAAGATTATTTTCATAGCTGCCTTGAAAATAAAATTGGATATAACAAATTGCACCAGACTTTAAAAAAATGGGATTTGAAAAAAAAGAAGATCTCATTATTTCTGAATGCAGGATTCTTGAGGCATGTAAACACTCTACTTAATCTTTCATTTCATTCCACCCTCTTGCTGACCTCACTTCATAATCTTTATGAAATCCTGAAAAAGTTACCTGTTTTCTTTTTAAAACATACCTATATTAGATAAGGAACACCATATTCCATGAAAACAAGTGTTGGGTATTTTAGAAGTAGTTTGTTGAATAACAGTTTTTGTGGGGTGTTTGTTTGTTTGTTTGGGGTTTTTGTTTGGTTTGGTTTTGGTTTTTTGTTTCTTTGTTTTTTTTTTTCTTTTTTTCTTCTGCTTTGCTATCACATTCTTTCTAGGTAAGAGATACATTTTTTTCCAAGCTTTAATGTTAAATCATAAAAAGCAGATAGACTTCTAACACATTTCAAAAGACACATCAATGCTCAGCGACTGTGACTCTGTCCTCAGTTTTGCCTTCTTTAAAGAACTTAAAAAATTAAATTGAGCAACTCTTCCCTAACACACAAAATAAGGGGTTTATGGCAGGAAAGCACATTAAAACATATTGTAATACAGAGCATAAAGAAAACCACTTTTTTGTGGATGTGCATAAACATTTTTTCTGGTTTCAAGAATCACATGATGGAGTATCTCCTGTGAATTTTTAACTCCTTTTGGAGGATTAAGAAAGGTCATCAAGAAACTTTGTACAGGATTCAAGGCCTGATTGATGCGACTGTGGCTTCTGCTTATCATACTTGAAAAGTAACAGTGATCAGAGAAGATCCCTGATGACTGAAAAAAAGATGATCTTAAAAAAAAGACCACAAAACCAAACCAAGCCAACCCCCCCTGAAAAAAAGTAATACGGAGAACATTAGAAAATACAAGTCACTCCATGTCACTGTCACCTCTGGAAAAACCATCGAGTCCAACAGCAAGTGCAAATGGTCATTGAGGGTCCTAGCTGCCTTCCCTGAAAAAATGGCTATCTGGCTGGGTAAAAGAAGATTGGTAGATGTCTTGTACATCACTTGACATCACTTGCCACTGCATTCTCATTTGGAGGCTGAAGCAGTAGATGAACAAGCTGTCAGGTAGGTTGAAAACTGGCTGAACCACCTTACTCAAAGGACAGTCATCAATGGCTGAGTAGCTGGCTGGGAGCTGATACCAATGAGCAGCCGGATGTCATTCATCATGCTCTGTGACCTGGATGATGACACAGTGCATCCTCAGCAGATTTAAGGACAGTGATAAACTAAGAAGAAGGATTGATGTGCTGACATGTGTCAGAGCCTTGACCCAAAGGGAATGCACTAAACTTACACGCTGGACCAACATCACGAGATTCAGCAAGGAAGACTGTGAAGTTCTGCATCTAGGACAAAATTATCCCACAACTTAGCACAAGCAGGGACATGACTGGCTGGCTACAGCCCTACTGAAAAAGCCCAAGGAGTTATGACAGGCACCAGGTTGAACATCAGCTAACAGCACACTCTGTTTGCAAGTAGTCAAACCATGTACAGCACTGAACTGAAAATAATCTGACCATCAGGATGAAGGGGAGTTCTTATCCCCCTCTACCTGGCATTGGTAAAATTGCACCTAGAATACTGCATCCACTTCTGGATTCTCCATTGAAAAGCATGTGGGGCAGCTGCAGAGGGTCCAGCAGACAGCTGCTGTGGCAGACAGGAGCCTACAGCACAGATCCTATGAAAAGTGATTGAAAGCTTTTTTTCCCCAGCCTTATGAAGAGGTAGAAAAAATGGTGACCTAGTAGTTCTCCATAACTGTATGAACTACAGTTATATGAACAATGAGCACAAACTGTTCTTGGTAGTGTTAGATGATACAGTGGAAGACAATGTCCCCAACTCAAAGGGTTCTTGTTGGACATCTGAAAAAAACAAAACAAATCAAAACAAAACTAAACCCAAACCCCAAACTAAAGCCACTCCCCACTAGAAATGTAGTGCAATCCTAGAAGAGATCACTAGAGTGGTCCTAGAAGTCTCAAGACTTGACTAGGAGTCATTTCTGACTTGATATAGTGTTGGTAACAGACCTGCTTCAGGCTGGAGGCTGCACTAGATGCCTTCCACCACTGTCTTCCAAGCAACTTTTATTTGAAATCCTCTGCCAATTGGAGTGTGAAAAGGAGGCAAGAGACTTGAAAAGTGAAACTCTCTCTCTCAAAAAAAGTAATATTGGGTTAAACTTCATAAATGTAGGAGAAAATGAAGTTGGATATTCAGTATTTGCTGTCCTAATCATTAAAAGTTTCACTTCTTAGAAATTTTCCACAACTCAGCCTTCAGTATTTGGCATGAATAATTGTCATCCTCCCTCTCTGTTGAGGAGATGCTGACCACCTTATCACTTCTCCTGCCTCCCACATAACCCTGGCTCTACAGACACCAGTTTTTCTTTCAGATCCTTCAGTTGGTTAACATAAGTGAATTTGACTTTGAATTATTATTCCCCAGTTCTATGTAGCTTGGAAGGCTGCTGATGCTTCTCTCGATTTGAAATAGATTTTGTGTGTCTAAAAGCTCCTGGAGTTTCAGTTGGTTTTTTTTTGTTGTTGTTTTTTTGTTGGTTTTTTTGGGTCTCAGTTATGTCTGATTGTCTAAGAAAAGACACTATCTCTCACTACAAACTTGGCTTGCTTTGTATTTCCAGATGACCACAGACCAACATTATTCATACTATGATAGCCTGTAGTAGCTTTGTCACCTGCAAATGATGACACGTGAAGTCAATTGACTTCAATAGACTTCCTGCATTCTCAAGCATTTCTAATTAATTTTTACTCTGGTATTGGAAATAATTAAGCAGACAACAGATCACTTCTCTTTCTAGTCTATAGGAACGAACATCTGCCAGAAGCATTTTAACATTTCCATGCTTTAAAGCACCAGTGGCCACAGAGAAAAACACACTCTTTTCAACAGAGCCTTTAATGATTCTTTTGATTGAAAATGGAGCTAACGTATTACCAGAAATATGTAATGCTTTTATTCTACCAAGATATATTATTTAACAATGGGTGAATTTTGCAGAACAACTCTATTTAATTTGTTCTTTCTATCTAATGACCCGTATGAATGATTGTAGATACTACTGTGGCACATAAGGTGCTTCTGCCAAAACCAGAGTGTGCAATTTTCTTCCCATCTGCATTTCAATTCTGACTTGTCTGAGAGTGGGAGTAAGTCTATGTCCAGGTGGGCACCTTGCTGCTCCCAAATATTTTGGACCTGCTTCATGACTGTGGTCCTTCCCTGTTGATTTGAGCTCTCAGCTGAACCTGGTGACTGCCACTGGTAGCTCTGTTTGCTTTCCTTAGGTCCTGTGGGGCTGGGTCCCCTAATGAAGAGGTCTCAGCCTGTCTTGCTGTCAGCCTCCCACCCTAATTTGCCTTTCCTTGTGGGGCAGCCCTGGTCTTGCTGCTACTCTGACAACTCTGGCCTTCTTTAGTCCTGAACCAACCATAGTGGAGCTTGGCCCTTGATCTGTGCAGGATCTTATCCCCCAGCACAGTCCTCTACCCTCATACCAACCTTCACACCCTGCAGATGTTGGCCAGCATGCAAAGGCAGGCCACAACCCTATGGGTTTCTCTTACTCCAAGTAGACTTTTCTCAGTCCTGCAGTTCTCAAATTGTCCATTTCAGACCTTCTCTGATATTTGAATCAAGATCTGATCCTTTTGTAGTTCAGGCATGTTACTGCTGATCCAGTCTGGATTCAGACACATCCTGTGTTGCATTCACAGTAAAGTGAAGACCCAGCACCTACTGGGCTTGGAAGAATGTTTCCAGAGACTTGTGAAAAGGCTCCTACCCACAACTGTTTAGGACACATCAGAAAGATCTCACTTGCCACCACCTCTTGAGGTTTTAACCAACAACCTCATTGCATCTTTGCAGTGAGGCAATTCTGGCCTACATCTCTGGTGAGCATCTGCGGCCTACCAAGCTGTTAATGGGCCTTTCACAGATCTGCTTCCTTGCATGCAATATCTTTACTTGAGTAAAAGTGCAAAAGCAGATTTATGGGGTAATATCACATTTTGACAGGTAAAGTCCATTATTTTTATTCCAACAGTGTAATTTGGTACTGCTGAGGACAACACGAATGGACGTTTCTTAAAGTAATTTGTAGAAGCTTGGGCTCACTTTTGTTAAAAGCTTTCTCAAGGCAGTTTTTACACTGAAAAGTGCCATAAACAGCCACACTGCTTAAGTTCTGTTCTTCAGAAGTTTGGCTGATGATTAAGCTGATCTTTTACTTATGTGGAAGAAATGAATGAAATAAATAGAGCTATTATGTAAAGAAGGTAGAGCTTTCTATCTTTAGGGAGGCCTTCCAAAAATATGGAATAACACTTTAAAACCAGGATGGTTAGTCAAGTTAATGTCTTTCTTTATCTTTTACTAACTAAAGACTGCCTAAACCTATAATAATGTCTTTTATTCTGAAATATAATCTGCCTTGGAGAATTTGCAGAAAGTTACCAGCCTGTGTGATGCTTTGTACCCACATGGTCCTCATCAGAGACCCACCTCAATGGACACCATCTCTAGCTGCTAACATCACATGTTTCACTGCTCCTATGGGAGAGCACTGAGGATGCTGTCCTCTGTAGGATCTCCTTTAACATTCCTCTTCAACAGTAGGTTCCTACATATCCCTTGCAGTAGCAGGAAAGTAGGTTCACTGAACTTTTCAGTAGGAAACTAAATTACAGATGCAGCCCTGGTTGTGTCTAACTCAGCAGTTCCTGTTATGTTTGGGAGTCCCTGGCACCGCTGGCAGTGGAGTGGCTTCATCTGCGTGTACATTGCCATATGCTGTAGTGCCTTACAGACCACCTACAGATGTTGCCAAGTTCTTCCTATGACTGACCTTTAGGAGAAGGTGGGGAGAAGACTAGAATGACCTGAAGCATTTGTGACTTTGATCCACAAAACTCTGTGATCAAAACATTCACAAAGACAATCTTCTTCAGCTTCTGTTTTTTAGCTTTTAGATTAATTCAGGTCCCACTTTCAAGCCTCTTTCCCCCAAAATCAAAATTATATTTTTTGTTCTTACTTTACTCAAGAGAAGCTGAGACTTGTGTGTAATACTTTATTTTGAAATCTCACAAGAGCAGGATTTTGTCATGACTATTGGCAATGTTTTGATAAAAAACCCTTACACTCAGTGGGAAACTTCATAGTGTTTTGGATCAGATCCACAAATAGGATGGGGAATGTGAACACTTACATTACTGGACACCTATACCATTAATATATTAATGGTATAACTGGCTCAAATGAGCTAAGAAACAGTGGTTTGGTCCTTGTTTTTCTAAACAGTGAATATATTTTTGAACAACAAAAAAAAAAGCTGAATGACTTCTTCATATTGGAGTTAATTAATGTTGTAGGTGGAATCGTTTGGCTCAGCTACATTTTATTTTTTTCCTCCCTCTGTCAACAAACCAGCTCATATACCAACTGTGTTTCCCCTTAACAAACTGAAATAGAAGGAAATACACTGTTATCATACACTATTCTTGTGAACATGTATAACTTAGCCTTTCATTTGCAGGGTTTTAACATCTTACATGTACAAAAGATAACTTAACTAAAAAATTCCATTTGAATGCCTCTTTACTGTAATTCTTTTATAAAAAGGTATGTAAAATAAAATCTACTAAATATATGCATGCACATAAACATGTCTTAGTATGCAAATTTCTTTTTTTTCTTCTGCGTACTTTAACATATGCATAAAAAAATATGGATGAACATATTTATGTTTTAACTCCCATGTTGGAGATATAGAATGTACATGGTTTTCCTTTACAATATAGCTGCAGGTGTTCAAAACCATAGATAATGTGTTCAGGTAGCAATGAATGTTAAACAGAAGAAAAAGTATTTAACCAGAAAATGTTGGTCACAGTTCTCACAGAGTGAAAGACGAAAGTCTGACTTCTTGTGGTCTGGGACTGAATATCCTATTCTGTGTCATTCTGGCACTCAAATTAGGATGGATGTATGTTCCTCAATTTGAAAAGAAGATTTTTGTCTAGCAGATTGATGTTGTGGTGGTAGCCACCTGGATTTGGACAGATGTTTCCTAGGTCAAGATTTCTACAGCTAAGTGAATCGACTGTGAGGGACTGTAAGGAAGACAATGTAAGGTTTAATTTGTCAGACATCAGGTCTGGTATAAAGAAATGTGTAATCTCATCCCAGATAAAGCTGATATCCATGTAACAAATAATGATGATGGGAAATAAAAGGTGTTGGAAAACCTCTACTTGTGCTGGGCAGATTTGATCTGATTATAAAATTTAAGATCATCAAATACTGTACAAGCATATTGACCATGTGAGTTATAAAAATACATCTTCCACAAGTTTTTTTTCTACCTGACATCATCCTGCCCTTGGATATGTCATCATTACATATATATCACCTCCTAACTGTGTTCTCTAGAATGAAAATATGAGATTAATAAATTCTAGAAAAAAGTATAGGAAAACAGAATTTAGAGCCTAAACTCTAAGGTTTCCTCTGGATTTCTATTCAACCAGTTAATTCGTGGAAAACGACAACCTGGACTGAACAGTCAAAAGTAACTGAATGGTGTGATAACACTTATTAACACGAGCCAAGGCCAGTAGCATAATGGAATTAACCTTATACTATGAAGGCCTTTATTTTTTATTAAGCTTGACCAATGTAACTTTCATATTATTTTTTTTAATTGATGTGAGTTTGCCTAGCAGTTTTAAAATTAAATACGTTAATAGCCTTACTTTGCTGACCTCAGATGACAGAAGTCTTTTACAAAAAGCCCACCAAAATGAGGATGACGGAGGTTTAGTTGTCAGGAAACAGCATGTGCTAGAATGAAATCCTTTTCTCTTTGCTGGAGTTGCAAAGATAAACATGACATTGGGACAGCAATTGGGCTGAGTACACTGAACTGTCTGAGAATGTCCTCAGGCACCAGAACATGATCCATAAATATTAGCAAAAGGTTAGAGAGGTCCTTGCCGTGCCTTTGGTATGTGCCACAAAGGTCTTCAGACACCTTGCAGGCACAGCTCAGGCAGAAGTGTGTTCCAGGGTTCATGCACATTTGGTGGTTTGCATCTAAAGAGATTCCTAGCACAGAGGTAGATTGTGATGCACCAGTCACGCTTACGGCCCAGGAAATTTTCCAAGTACATTTAATGTTTGAGTGCAGACTGTGTCTCCCAGGAAAAAAAGCACATTGCATCTGCAGCTTCTGTGTCTGCAAGCTGATGGGAATTTCTGCTCTCTCTTTACTGGTTACAAAAGTCTGCAAGGAGCGCTAATTCACAAAAATATGTGTTTATGTGCATTGCTAAATCATAGCCATTACAGACAAAAGGCCTTAGGCTTTATCTAACTTTCCTTCAATATTAATGGCAACTTGAATTATTATCCCCCTACAAGAGCTGACAGTGAAAATTTGCGGTTTCAGAAGGACAGGGATGTTGGGCACAAGGAGCACCTGCAGCCATATGTCTTATTTTACTTTCTCCAGTGTACGACAATTAGAAAGGGTCAAAACCTGACACTATACCAAGCTTGAGTAGGATTATTTCAATAATACTGGTAGGGGAAAAAATAATCACCATTCAAATGTATTGTTTTACACAGTAAAAAAAAGAAGAGTGGGTATTTCTGTCCCAGGACAGAGGTATTGAAGTCTTCTTCAGAAGTAGGCACCTAGTGATATTAGAATCCTAGCCTGTAGTTTTCATCCTAGCAGAGCCTGGAAGTGACAACTGTGACTCACACACACAATAGGTTACAAGACCTTCTCCAAAAATAGTAGCAACAGGCTGTGGCAGTAACCTGATCAACTTAATGACGGAGATTTGTTCTGCACGTGTGACATTTCTCATTCTATGATTAAAGGAATGATTTGGAAGTACATGTGCCAAATGAGCTGACAAGACTCTATGCACCAACCAGCAAATGACTGCAATATGCCTGTTTTTATTAGAGCATGCATCAGCACTGAGTATTTATTTAGAAGTGGTTATCCAAGAGATGCAACAGACCTAAAGGTCATTGACTCCTGAAGCTTTTGGACTTTATAATATTGAGCTATCTTTCTTTTCTAGAATAGATGAATAACCTCTCTGCTTCACTCTTCCTCCTAAGTTCCCTTGAAAATTATTTTGTCCTCATCTTTCTTTCCGCATTTGTTCACAAAAAAAGAGCGATTGGAGGATTTTGGTTGGTTGGTTGTTTCTTCGAAGAGATAGCCTTAGGGGATAGAAGCAGCAAAGAACAAGGGAGACATGAAAGCTGAATGTCATTTCCTGGGGCTTCTCACCTTCTCAGGTACATTCTTTGTCCCCAATTTGTGAACCTCTGTCCTAGTCCTTTCCTCTGCAGCAAGGCAGAATGATACCTACACCACTCGAGCTTGTTTGCCTCAGGTCTTCTAATAAACATCCAAGGAGTTTTCACAGCCTCTCTAGACAACATTCACTCTTCATTTTCTTTTATGGCATCTAATTTCTCTTCTTTGCTGGAAGTTGAATGGATTTCTTGTTATTCTAGTCACCAACAGCACAGAACTATTGATCTCCATACTCTCATACTCTCCCTCTTCTTGTTGGAAGAACATGTACATGGTTTCCTTTAGGTTTCTCATTTCTAGGCTAAACAAATCCAACTGGTTCACTTACTCTTCACATGTTGTTTCCACATCCTCTTTTCATTTTCACTATTATTCTCCAAGTTGGGTTTTTTTCAGTATGTGTGGATTCTCTTGATTTCTACTGTGTCTTTTCTCAGGGTGCTGCCACTGCTGAAATCCATCAGATTACTGAAGTCTCTGGCTTTCCATTATCCAGTGAAGGAAAGAAAAAGATACTGACCTCCAGAGAACTTCGAAGCTTAACTCCTTGAAATCACCTATAAGGAAAGATAAGATAAGATAATTTCATCTCATTGGCCTAACTGCTCCTTTATCTGTTTGCTTAGACTGCTGAAAAGCCTGAAAAATGATCACAGGAGGACTTTGTAGCAGGGACATTGGACTGAGACTATGGACAGATGAATCCCCAAACTCACCAGAGATCAGCTTGTCCCATCCCCTTATCCAATAGTCTTGGAAAATTACTAGGGTAAATTATTTGCTCCTTTCCAGTGAGGAATCTGAGCAGAGCTGGGAGGTGGATGACTTCCTCAATCCAGGGATGGGCAGTACCAAGTGCCTACCACAGTGTTCTTATTCTCCCAGTGCCCTCTATGCCCAGCGAGTGGGTTGTCCATTTTGAACCTCCTCATCCTTTTGCCCTTAAAGGCCTCTGTGTAGAGTCTTTTTGGCTCTGAGAAAGGTCTTCTTTGCTAAGCAAGTCACAGAATTTGCAAAGTCAGTGACCTGTGGTCTTAAGTTGCCCAGAGATGGGTCTCATGAGAAATAGAGCAGACACCTGGGTCATCAGGTCAGTTATGCAAGGAATTATTCTGCATTTTGATGATCAGGTGCATAACTCCACTGAGCTGTTGGTACTGGTCTTCATAGCTCCTGTCCAAACTTCAAGTTCTCTGCTTGGCAGCAGCAAACTTAAGGTGGAAGGCAGAGTCTCTTGGCACTGCAGCCCAGATCATTTCTGCTTCTAGACCAAGGAGGCAGACTATAAGCCATGGAAGAAAGAGTTGTTGCCTTGCCCATTTGAAGCACTTTAAAGAGGAAAAGCTAAATGCAACGTCCTTCCACTGCCAAACCCAGAAATGTCTGTATTCATTGCCACTGTGCTATCAGAAGCATTATCTCCCAGGGAGTGCAGGCAAAATGTATTGCAAGGAAATAAAGGTTTTTCTTAGAAATTCAGTCAAGGAAATAAGGGGTTTTCTTAGAAATTTCTTAGAAATAAATCCTTAAGAGAATAGGGAAAAAAATTAAAGACAAAAAATAGAAGAGATTCTTTATTTTTCCCCAAGACAGGCATCTTTTCTAGAGCATCCTGTTTAGTGCTTCCTTTGAGATATAAGAGTGTATAGCATGCTAAGTAGATGGTATGACCACCCCACAGATGGTCAAAGCCCTGAACACCTTTTGCAGGTTGCTAACTCAAGCCTTCCCCCTTGTTCTCAGTGCCTTTGGAGAGTTAAAACAGCTTATGTAAGAGGAAGGTAGTAGTTTGGAAGGAAAGACTTTGCAATGTAGTCCCTACCCTCAGGGAAAAAAAAATAAAAAAAAAGAAATTACAAACAACTTGACAGGAAAATCTGACCATAGGTGGCAGGAAGGTTTTCTTCAGCTATCTGGAAAATACAAATAAAAATCATGTGTGCTGGGTGTTTTAAGGTATCAATCTAGCATGATGCTATTTAAAGCAATGAAGACAGTCTCCTAAAGCTTTTCTCAGATGCTCAGATGCCGACACTGAGCAACATTAAGGAAACTCCTTCCCCATATAACTTTTCTCTGATTTCTTATAACCTGACAGAATATTTCTTCTTATTAAGAAGTGTGAACAATAAGCCAGGTAAAGCCAGGTAAAGCCAACAGGTATGCGGAGGAGGAATAACTGTTCTGTGAATTTGTCTGTACAGGCAGCAAATCACAATGGTGATGTAGTTTGCCAAAGCCTGAGATATTATTATTCTTTTAATTAAATTCAAGTGTGCTCTGCAGATACTATTTACTTTCTCTGATTACTGTACACAGACTTATGTCAAAGGCATTAGGAAGTACCAAGCGGGGATGGTTACCAGCAGAGCTTTCTAAGCCAGTAGGGAACATCTGGATCATGAATGTTTTAGCGAGATAAAGATCATGAAAAATGACAGAGGTGCAAGATAAGCCTGCATCCGGAATTCAGAGACGACAGCTCCTAGCTCACTGCAGAGGACAGCAAGGCTGTGATTCACGAAGATGTAGGGAGGGAGCTGGTTTAACCCTTCAGAGGATGTGAGTAAGGCAGAACTGTGAATTAGCCAGTCCTTCTTCCTAGTTTTCAAAAGATTGGACAGTAGGACACCCTTCGGAGATAAATAACTATAAAATCTAATCATCATAATCATGCTTATGGTCTGGTACAGAAAGCAGGGACTGTGAGAAATGATGCATGCTTTCTGGTGGAGGAAGCTCATGGAAGGGGAGTAGGTTATAACAGTAACAAAGCAAAACCCAAAGGAAGGCATGCAGGGAATCCAGGACAAGGTGGAGAGAAAAGATTACATGTGAACATAAACAAAACATCTACCAGTGATCATGAGAACTGATCCCAACCTTGTCCTGAGGATTGACTTCCCAGCTCCTGGGACCCACTTCATTCCCATAAATTTGCTTGGTGATCTGGAAGCTTGGTTGAACCTGGACACAATCTGTCCTGCTTGCTTTGCTTGGGGATGGGACTGGTGAAACTCCTGCCTGACCAGCCATGATATGGAGCTCAGCTGTCATCTCCCCATGCCTTAGGGAACAGCTGACCTTCTCTGCACCCTGACATCTCTGTTGAGTTGATGAGGGATGGCAAGAGGGAAGCCATGGACAGAACGGGAAATTTCATTTAATCAGCCACTAAGAGACAGTTAAGAAATTAAGCCCAGACACATGGCTAAAACAGCAGAGCTTGCACTCTCCTCAGAAGAAATACAGCTGTATCATTTAACAGGTCTTCTGCATTTTGGTGATGGATGCCCAGAGAAAGACAGCAGGAGCTGCCACCTTCTTTATGGGAAGACCCATCACCCGTGGCTTTCACAGTCCTCTCCTCCTCCTGGCCTTAGGGTAGGACCTCCTTCACTGGTTATTCTTTGCAGCCTTGCTGGAAGCCAGTGAAGGATCAGTGGGAAGTTGAGGTCAGGCCATTTTATCTTGGGCTCCTGATATGCAGGAACAGCTGAAAGGAGCAGAAGCTTGCAAGGCAGATAGATGATCACCTTCAGGAAGGTCTGGGGACAGCTTGCAGAGACCTTGGAGCAGCCCCCAAGGGCTTGTGAGAGGAGCTTCTTTCTGTTCCTGGTTTGGTATGGGGTAAGGACATCTGTGGGCATCAAGAACAGCAGGGGAGGTTTGTCCAGGGGCCCCCAAAGAGCTTTGTGTGTCTCCTCCAGCAACATGGCTAGGGAGAGGTCCCAAACCCACTGATTCTGAGCAAAATCTTGTGCACCATGTTGGGGGTGCAGAAAGTGAAAGGTCGCAGATGTGGGGAGGAGTTGTCAGGACAGGTGACCCCAAACTGACTAGTGAAGGATTCCACCCCATTATTGTCATATTCAGTATAAAGCTGAGGGATCATGACGGTCAAGCATCTTCTCCAATAGCTGACATCTGAGGCAGACTGTCTGTTCTGCCTTCAATCCAAATCCCTGTGTTCCCGAATCCAGTTCTCAAATCCAGCTCCTGGATTCAGTTCCCATCTGCTGCTGAGTCCACTCTGGGACTTTCCCAGTGCTCCACAATGATGACAGTGATGTAATTGGCATCAGAGGGGTTGGGTTTGATATTGGTTTTATATATATTTGTATATATTTAAGTTTATTATTTTCATTAAAACTATTTTTATTTTTCTTTTCTAATCTGTAGCTCTCCCTTATTCCCTTTCTCTTTCCCTTTGGGATCTTTAAGGTTCCTTCCAACCCAAACCATTCTATGATTCTGGGATCTATGATGCCTTTCTAATAAAGTGGGATGTATCTGCCTCTGGTGTAAAATTACTGTTGCTTCATCAACTCTTAATACGCAGAAAAGTCTAAGTGATGTTCATCAGTCACTATCTGACTGCCAAGCTCACAAATGTTTCTCTTGATTTTGATGGCATTTCACACAAAGTCAATTTTCTGAAACAAGAAATTTATTTCAAGTCCAAGAGTCTGGTTTCTTTTTGAAGAACTTAGGCTGAATGCTGAACTTTTAATGGGAATTTAAAACCAACCTAAAAATGGAACAAAAAAGACTGTAGTTCTGCAAACACTTCCTACTGACCTTATAATTACCAAAAACAAGAAAACCACAATTGGAGTCAAGCACTTCTGCCTCCTTTCGGAGCACAGAGGACAGCATTATTATAAATAAAGACTACATCTTAAGTTTTCCAACAAACACATAATAAATCAATGTCCTTCCCCTTGTTTTAATTTCACACACAAGATTTATGAACCTGTATATTTAGATTGTTTATTTAAAGCTCTGGCATGCAGGCTACTGTTGGCACAATAAGAGAGCTTTCTCTGAATGTATGTTCAGATGCTGTTTTGATTTGGCTTCATTTTAATGATTTAAATTAAGGAATCCATCACTGCTTTCCAAAGATCATCTCAAAGTCAGCAAGGTCAAAGGCATATTTTGTGTTAGTCTCCATTCTGCTGAGCATTATGTTTGAACTACACCTGATTCCATGAATGGCAAAATTTCTCCTTTCTTCATACCATCCCTCTGGTTCCTTTGTTAAATCTCAGTCCTCTGTTGGTCTTATGCATGTCCCCTTTTTCCCATTCCCATTCCCATTTCCCATTCCCATTATTTCCTCTCTTCTACAAGGAATTTTTTGGTTAGAACCAGGTGCCACCTTGGAGCTGAACCAGGGAAGAACACAGTTCTGCTCTTCAAGTTCTCCCACCAAAGAGAATCCTTCTGCTTCACTCACCACCAGCTTTCCCTGTGAGCTACAGTAACTCTGTGATATCAGCTCTCAACCTTTTGCATATCAAGAGTATTCCTTGCTTACACACACCATGGATACTCCAAAGACTGTCCTCTCTTGTCACTATGGGAATACAAGGGATTTATGATGGTTTTCTCTTCTACATCCCTTTTTCTCCAAACAAGGTCTGATGTTCTGCATTTTTTTTTTCAGGCTGATTGTTCAGTGGATCCTTCTTTTCATATGACATTGCTGAATTACTGGTAGAATTTAATATCACTGACTGTTACTTGGATGTGAGTTTCTGAAGAACATTAATCATATGTAAATATTAAGTCACATTTATTATTTTTGCTTTTAGTATTCTCCTTATCGCAGTCTATGTTAAAAATGTATCCAGGTTTTTTTGACCACTCTGTGAACACTTCTGCAATCTGCCCAGGATGACTGCGTTGCCACCGCTCCACTTGACTCCCCCCATGAACTGTGACTTTGGGTCACAACAACCTTGTGGCAACCACCTTGCAACAACCATAAGAGAGAGAATTTTCCTCAAGGTGCCTCTAGAAACACTGTAGAGTGTTTGCCAAAATGGTTCCAAAATGACATTTTGGTCTCTCTCATGAGGGAAAGTCTTTGCCCTTGCTTTTTCACAGCTGATCTCATATGTAGAGTACTCCTTGAGTGGGATGAATTATCAAGAACAAGAACTAACATGTTCCTCTTAACTGACTTGTGGAATACATCTTTGATGTGGCCAAGACACTGCAGTGCAATAAGATATAACTTTAGATTGTCTAGAAGAAAGAAATAGATTTCTCTTATAAAATTGCCTATTATTGTTCATTATCTGACTGTTGAGTAAACCACACGTGCCTTTAGGAAATGCATTTTCCTCTTACTAATGTGGGATTTTTTGTAATTTCAGGAGGGTGATGAGGAGGTAATATATTGTTCTAGGTGAGATGTTTAACCTCATATTGCATTTCAGTCATTCAGTAAACTGAGAAAGGTGTTAAGTAAATGATTCTTTACAGCGATGGGAGTGCAATGTCACTGCTAAGTAAGGTCTCCTGACTGGTTCTGAACATTTCGTTTGGATACATCATGTGAGTGAGGCTGTAAATCGTTTTGTGCAAGTACAGCACGTTAGCCTTGTACTGAAAAACTTCTTGTTCTGCTGAAACATTTAGTCAGAGAAACTGGAAAAGGAAAGGACAGCTCATCAAGGACGTGACGTCCTCCCCTCTTGGCTGACAAAGGTCCTTCAATTGCAGCTGCATCATGCAGATGTCCCAGTTCAGGACTGGTGATGCAGCCGAGTTCAGTGTAACCCCAATCTCTCTGGGCAACCAAAACCCCATTCTGTACTATGGCTGATGTCATATCTGCTGATACCTTTCATTTTCTTAATATATCAACCTGAAAGTAAGTTTCCCATTACTTAAATTAGGACACTGTCTCAGAACCTTACACCTTAATTCTTAAGACTTTCCAAACTAAATTCACCCATGCCCAGTGTATATCAATTTATTCTTGCATTAGTGTTCTCCCTCTGCTTAAAAAGTCCTTTTCTGCTCCTTGAGTTCACTTATATTTAAAGAATAATAGTATTCCCTCTCAGCTTTCATATTCCCAGGCTGTATAAATCACAGTTCTAGGCTTTTCCCATCTGGAAACGTCTCCATGACACTGATGGTCCCAGATGAAGTTCACAGCAACAGCTTGAAGTCATATTGTTCAGTGAATGAGGAACTGGATGGTTAGTCACATCCAGAGGGTAGTGGTCACCAGGATAGTGGTCAACAGGTTGATGGCCATATGAAGATCAGTGACAAGTGCCGTCCTTCAAAGATCCACGCTGGGACCAGAGCTGTTTACTGTCTTCATCAAAGACATAGATGGTGGGATCAAATGCACCCCTAGTGAATTTTCAGATGACATGAAGCTGAGTGGTACACTTCTGAGGGATGGGATGCCATCCAGAGGAACCTGTACAAGCTTGAGAAGTGGGCCTGTGTCAACTTCATGAGCTTCAACACACCCAAGTGAAAGGTACTGCACTCGGGTCAAGGCAACCCTTGGTATCAATGCATCCAGAACATCATGGGCAGCAGGTCAAGGGAGGGTATTCTGCCCCTCTGCTCTGCTCTGGTAAGACCCCACCTGGAGCACTGTGTCCAGCTCTGAAGTCCTCATCACAAGAAAGACATGGACCTTTTGAAGTGATTCCAGAGGAGGCTACAAAAATGATCTGAGGGCTGGAGTGCCTCTGCTGTGAGGCCAGGCTGAGAGATTTGGGGTTGTTCAGCCTGGAGAAGAGAAGGATCTGGGGAGGCTTAAAGGGGNATCTGGAGAGGGTTAAAGGGGGCCTATAAGAAAGATGGGGCCACACTTTTTAGCAGGGTCTGTTGTGACAGAACAAGAGGTGACGGTTTAAAACTAAAAGAAGGGAAATTTAAACTTGAGAGAGGAAAGAAGTTATTTCATGCTGATGGTGGCAAATCACTGTCCCAGGTTGCCTAGAAAGGTGCTAGAAGCCACATCTCTGGAAACATTCCAGATCAGGTTGGATGGAGCTCTCAGCAACCTGCTGAAGTTGAAGATGTCCCTGCTTATTACAGGGGGGTTAAATTAAATGAACTTTAAAGGTCCCCTCCAACCCAAAGCATTCTATGATTCTATGATTCTTTATTTTGTGGTTTTGGGAGCCAGGGATTTTGTAATCTGTTCTGTAAGAGGCCTCACTTCAGTCTCATCAATTACCTCTCCTGAGAACACCTAAGCTGAGGCATCTGTAGGATGTTTGCTTTTTCAGGGCTGTATCATTCTGTGATCAACGAACACAACATGCCCTTTTTACTCCCTCACTTCCTACCAACAAGCTCCAGTTTTATAGCTGATTCTTTCATTGTTAATTCCCACAGGCACGACTCTACTCTTTCTACCATTATGTTTTTCAGTTCTCTATCCCATTCACCTTGCTAATACACCAATCCTCTTCTGAATTGCCTACACCTCCCAGCTTTGTGCTGTTGATAAAATCCATTAGTAAATCTCAACTTTTTAAGCCAGGGTCATCAACAGGAACATTAAACAAGATTAGTCCAAAGACAGAACATTGTGATACTCCACTAAAAACTGCCCTGAAAACTAGAAGTTCTCATCTCTACAGAACCCCAGGTCATTTCTCTTTAGTAGTTACTTACCACATTAGTATTTTGGAAAGGATCCACATTTTCTGCAGTTAATAATATCCCATGTGGCACAATATTGATATTGCTTCATTCAAGTCTAAGTGGATTATGTCTAAAGCATTTTTCCCATCCATAAGAATTGGTTATCCTTTTTAAGGAAAGTTATCAGACACAAACAGCTTTTGATAAATCTGCATTTCCTCCCATCTTGATTTATTTTCACCTCCTTGTGGTCGTTCCTCTTCTTTAATTATTAATTCACTTTTGTTTTCTTGAAGATTTATTCTAAAGCTTGCACATTTGTGAGCTTGGGTGGTTGCTTTTCTGCACTCAAATATGGACATTATATTTATTATTTGACATACAGACGGAACCACCCCCAACTTCATACATTTATTAAAGAGCTTTGAGATGGAGCACTTATTTCCTGAGCCAGCTCTTTCAAATATCAAGAATGCTGATTACCCAGCTCCATATCTCCTTCCTTCTCCCTAGCTAAATGAAACTAGTTCAGAGAGTTTTGTTTCCACTTTGGTAATAGAAATTTACATGTCCACAGTCCTATTCCCATTAATCATCTTGTCTTTCCTTAGCAGGTTCTACATCAGTTCTTACACAAAACCGAGCTGAAGTAGACCTTTAACAGCGGGGTCGTATTTCCATTATCTTTAATGTCTGCCCTGCAATTCTTATTCCACATTTACTTTCTGTGTTCGTGTTTAAATACTGAAGAAATCCTTGACCTTATTTTAGTTTTCTTTGCCAGGATTAATTTAAATTTACTTTTAGCAATGCCCATGCTATCCCTGCATTCTCTGAGCTCTAAAATGAAGTTTCCTCTACCGATCTTCTTGCTCTTCATCAGGTCTCTGCTTACTGACACTTTTCCATTAATGTGATCACAGGTGGAGCAGTCCTCCTTCTGAGGAGCTTAATGAACTTCATCTTTGCAAAAGACAGGTTGGTCACCTGCAGTTGGTTTCTTTCACCTGACAGGAGATATACTAGCTCTTGTAATTGTTGGCCTAAAATGGAATATGTCTTCTCCATCCTATCCTATTAATCTACATACTATATTTCACTAAAGTCTAATACAAATGTTTAAAATAAATGTGATATTACAGTAGCAGGTATCAGACTGAAAAAAAATAAAAGAAGAAAGAAGCCACTGTTCATAGTTGTGACCACATCACTTCTTATTGCTTCTGATATAAATTACCACTGCACCATGCAAGATCTTCTAATTATCGAGGTTTCCATAATCACATGGGGCGATGGTGACATTCAGAGGAAATTGACAGTTAGGGTACAGTTTCATGCCATGCCAAACTTGGGCCAGCTTCAGGCTGCTTCTCAAGAGGTGATCCTGGTTCTTTCTGCTACCCCCACTGTCAAACACATGGGAAGGCACAGGAATACACAGGTCAGCTGAGAAGTAGAAGGAGCAGTACCACATCTTCCTCTGGTGACAGCCTATGCTGAGATCAGTTTGTAGTGCAGATGAGCACACTAAACCAGGCATTTAAAACACTTTAAATAATCACAGAATCACAGAATAGTTGGGGTTGGAAAGGACCTCTAGAGACCATGTAGTCCAACTGCTCTGCTCAAGCAGGTTCGCCTAGAGCAGGTTGCACAGAATCATGTCCAGGTGAATTCTGAAAGTCTCCATAGAAAGAGACTCCACAACCTCTCTGGGCAGCCAGATAAATGGATCAGTTGACCCACGTTTACTTCAGTTGGTTTTGAAATTAGATCACCTTAAGGTCAGGAGGTCTTGCTCATTCAAGCAATCCGTTCGTTAATATCTTATGCTAGTGGACCATGAAAAACATTTACAAAGTTAATCATTCTCCCTTTTTGTATAAATCATTCTGATGAATGCACATATCCTTATACCATCGCTCTTCCTGTACCTAGCCCAAGTACTGTAATTTCTCAGTGGCCCGCAGGTGTGATTTGTATCTCATTTTATCAAATCTGTCTGAGAAAAATAAAACAGATACACTAACTCGTTAAAATGAGGGAGTCAGCCTCAATCTGATTTCACATTCTTTAATCAGGATGATCAATAGACTTCAGCTCCAATCTCCAAACAGATAAATAACTAAGTAAAACAATTAAAAAAAAAAAAAAAAAAGTTTTATTCTTATGATATGCACGAAAATGAAAGCACTAATTTTGATTTTATATAAAGCCTTCAGCATACATTATTCAAAAGCACTTTGTGAACTGGCATAGCAAATTGATCCAGAGCTTATTGACTCAGCAGAAGTCATTCCATTGACTTCACATTAACTTTGGACCAGGACCCACTGCTGAAGTACAGGTACTTCTGATCAATGGTGGAGGGGCTATTCAGCATCATATCAACTCCAATCATCATGTAAAACTTGGGGACATGTTATCTTAATGAGCCACATCATTGACTGGAATTCTTGGAGAAGTTTAAGCTGACAAAATCATAGAACATTTTGGGTTGGAAAGGATCTTTAAAGGTCATCTAGTCCAACCCTTCTGCAGTGAGGAGGGACATGTGAAACTAGAGCAGGTTGCTCAGAGACCCGGCCAACCTCACCTGGAATGTTTCCGGGGATAGGACTTCTACCACTTCTCTGGGCGACCTGGGCCAGGGTCTTACCACCCTCATCATAAACAATTTCATCCTTACAGCTACTCTAGATCTCCCCTCTTTTAGTTCAGTTCTGTTGCAACAGGCCCTGCTAAAAGGTGTGTCTCCATCTTTCTGATATGCCTCCTTTAAGTATTGAAAGGCCTCAATAAGGTCTCCTTGGAGCCTTCTCTTCTCCAGGCCAGACAACCCCAACTCTCTCAACCTGGCCTCACAGCAAAGTTGTTCTAGACCTTGGATAATTTTTGTGGCCTCCTCTGGAATTACTCCAACAGCTCCATGGCTTTCCTGTGCTGAGGACTCTGAACTACTCCAGATGAGGTCTAACCAGAGCAGAGTAAAGGGGGAGAATCACCTCCCTCGACCTGTTGGCCATAGCTCTTTTGATGCAGCTCAGGATACATTTGGCACATTATATATACAACCCTTTAGCTTGTTACTTGTCCTAAGCCTAAGCCTGACATGCCCTTTCTTACCATCCTCATATGTCCTTCTTGACTATAAAGGATAAGCAGTTTTAAGTAATCCAGGACAGGGGGATTCTCCAGAACATAGTATCCTCCTGGCCACAAACTGAAGCATCTGTTCAGTTCTGAAGCAGAGGAAAGTTTACCTTGTAGTTGCCTTTTTTGCAGCATCCAGCCTCTTCCTTGGAAGTCTGCCATCAATGATAGCTTTGAAATGGCTCAATAACCAGCATATTTTAAGGAAGTGAATTTAGTAAAGTAGGTATGAAGACTGAAAAATGCCCAGACACTGTAGCACAAATCCAGTTCTAACATCCTTAGGGTTTCAAGGCCAAGTCTCAGTGATATTTTGTGTCGTCTCCAGTTAGATGAACTGCACAGACCTGTACTCATCTCTCCCACTCACACGATAGAAGAAATTGTCATAATGAGAGGCAGGGTCTATTTGCATTAAGCATTTATGCCATTTATTAAAAAGGATGTTCACTCTGAAAAGAATCAATGATAAATCCTCTCCTAGAAAATGTACTGTTGCAGCTCCCAACAGTAGTTAGTAAAAACTCATTTTTAAGAGAAAAGACAAAGTAATTTTATGACCTGTAAGCAAACTGTTCAAGAGCAAGGATGAGGCACAGCAACCTTACAAAGGACATCCACCTAGAGAGGTAACCTCTGTTACTTGGGGAACAGGCCCTGTAGGAAAAAAAACTATCCCAAGTGAGGATTAGAGAAATTCAAGCAAATTCCACTCATTGCTGACCTCTTCTTCATCATGTCAAATATGTGTTGTATTTTAACTTTTGATGTCCTCTGCAGTGAATCTTTACATCCTTTCTACCCTCTCTTCCAAAAGGTTGACTAGGAATCCAACTTTAATGAGCTACAATGTAATTTTTATTTTGGGCTGTTCCCTCATTGGATTTATGAAGCTTGGAGGCCTTTTTTCTACACACAGGCACAGCAGGATAGAAAGCAGATTTAAGCCAGCTGCATGATTAGCACATTTTTCTACAACATGGACTTGGTAGATTAGAAACCTCCCAACTTTAGACACTTGAGCACAAGCCACCCACTTCCTAAGCGAGGAATCTAATCGTAGAATCATAGAGTCATAGAATAATTTAGATTTGAAGGAACCTCTAAAGGTCATCTAGTCCAACCCCCCTGAAGTAAGCAGGGACATGTGAAACTAGAGCAGGTTTCTCAGAGCCCCATCCAACCTCACCTGGAATGTTTCCAGAGACAGGGCATCCACCACCTTTCTAGGAAACCTGTGTCAGGGTCTCACTGCCCCAACATAAACAAATTCTTCTTTATATCTAGCCTAAGTCTCCCATTCTATAAGAATAGTTTAAAACCATTACCCCTTGTCCTATCACAACATGCCCAGATGAAAAAGATTTTCCTAATCTTTCTGGTATGCTTCCTTTAAGTACTGAAAGGCCTCAATAATGTTTCCTTGGAGCCTTCTCTTCTCCAAGCTGAACAACCCCAGCTCTCTCAGCCTGGCCTCACAGCAGAGGGGGTCCAGCCCTCAGATCATTGTTGTGGCCTCCTCTGGGCCCAGTATAATCCCTATTATTACAAGACAGTCAGGACAGTGTCATTGGTGATCATTGTATGCACCCACAATATGCTTTTGAGATGAACTTCGCTGGAGTGTTTGAGAAAAGAGTGGCCATGTTATGAGTCTCATGAAGCACTGAGAAGGAATTGCTCAGCTCCACTGAGACAGCAGCACCTCTGGATAGGCACAGGAGAAAAACTTAGATACCTAATGTTTAATAGCACCGGCATTTAGGGACAATGGTGCCTAAAAAAAAGTAAGAAATCTTTATGCAGTGTGTTTCATAGAGTAACCATCCCAACCTTGCTTGTGAAAGAAGACCTAATTGCTTAAACTTTTAAATATGGATTCTAAATTTGTTAAATTTCTTAATGTGGATCTCATCTCCAGTGCTAGAAGCAACAAGAGATCCAATCAGTACTGGCAACCTGTACTATGAGCACCTTGTTAGCCAAAGAGCTTTGTGTGGGTCTATGTGATATCTTGTTGTCTTATTTCTTGCTCCCACTATTGCTATATGCAGTCACGACACTGAGAAAATTTAGAAGAGATTTAGTAACATAAATAAGGGCAAAGGAAAGCATATTTCCATGATCACAGACTATCTGCCAGCCATTCAGAGGGGAGGGGAGGAGCTGATTCACACCGCTAAATTTAATTAAAGCATATGCTCTTGGGCTATGCTGCTGAATGTCCTTAAATCTGCCTCACTTTGTCTTCTTTCCAGGTCATCACAAAGTTTAAATCACAATGAAATGTTCTTCTTTTATTATCATGCAATATGATAATAAAAAAAAAATAATTTCTAAAATTAGGTTTTTTGCCCCCTCTCCATTTTCTTCAGAGAAATCTTAGAGAAGCCCTCATCAATAAGGTATTAAGACCATTTTCAAAAGGACAGCAAAATTAAGATGCTTGGAGGATCAATCAAGAAAGAAGTTATCACCTATTAAAAGTATAAAAAAATGAGACAGTACCATTTGTTATAACATGGAAAGGTAGTTGGAAAATGAGAAGCAGCAAATGATAAGGAGTCTGTGGTCATATCCCAAATGGATTAATGACACAGACAGGGGAGGTCCTGTCTGTGAAGGCAACATTTAGGCTCCTGGAAAGGAAACCAAAGAGAAGGATGTCTGTGGTAATGTTTGCTGAAAGGCTCCCTTATCTGTCATACATTGAGGGAGAGTGCTGGAGAGGCAGAATATGAATGTAAGATGGTTTCAGGCTCATCTGACATGTAGAACCGTAGGATCATTCTGTTTGGAAGAGACCTTCAAGACCATTAAGTCCAACTGTTAACTCAGCACTGCCTGGTCATCAATAAACCATGTCCCTCAGCACCACATCACAGCTTTTAAATCCATCCAGGGATGAGGACTCCACCAGTGACCTGGGCAGCCTGGGACAGGCCTTGACAACCCTTTCTGGGAAGAACTTTTTTCTAATGTCCAATCTAAAACTCTCTTGGTGCAACTTGAGGCCATTTCCTCTTGTCCTATTGCTTGTTACCTGGGAGAAGAGACCGACCACCCTCTTGCTCCAACCTCTTTTGGGGAAGATGTTGAGAGCAAGAAAGTTTCCCCGAGTGTCCTCTGCTCCAGGCTAAATGATCCTAGGTCCCTCAGATGTTCCTCACAAGACTTGTGCTCTAGACCCTTCACCAGCTTCATTACCATTGTTTGGACTCATTCCAGTATCTTACTCTCCTTTTTCAAGTGAAGGGCCCAAATCTGAACACTGTATTTCAAGTGCAGCCTCACCAGTGGTGAGTACAAGGGGACAAGCCCTGCTCTAGTCCTGCTGAGCATGCTTGTGCTGATACGAGACAGAAGGGTGTTGCTCTTCTTGGCCACCTGGCCACATACTGCCTCATATTCAGCCATTGTTGACCAACACCACCAGGTCCTTTTCTGTCAGGCAGCTTTCCAGCCACTCTTCCCCAAGCCTGTAGCATTGCAGGGTGTTGTTGTGTCCCAGGTGAAGGGCTCAGCACTTGGCCTTGCTGAACTTCAGCCCACTGACCTCAGCCCATCAATCCAGCCTGTCCAGATCCCTCTCTAGAACCTCCCTACCCTCCAGCAGACCAACACACTTGCCTAACTTGGTAGTGTCTGCAAACTTGCTGAGGGTGCCCTCAATGGCCTCATCTAGATCACATGTAAAACATCAAAATCCAGTGCAGGAGAGACTGAGTTCATCCAAGGCACTGTCACTTAACATCAAGGAGACTGTGAGTCTGCTTTTAAAATGGGGAGTGAGGGAAGCCAAACGGTGCACAAGAGCATATGGTTTGGGATGACATTTCAAAAGACGAAGACACAAGCATAGGTACCTCTCAATGAAGAATAGGTCACATGAAGCAAATAATAAAACAGAAAATGGAAAACAAGTAGATTGACATTTGAAAAGGTTGTAAAAACAGGAGCTAAAGTGGCAGTATGTGAGTTTACTATGCAAATGATGGAAACCTCAGAAACAAAGATGGTGGAACTGGAGCCTTACTGAATGAAGAGATGGATATCCATGTATTAAAAACTTGGTGGATAGGGACAATACATCAGACAAGCCATATGCTGGAAAAAGAGAGCAAAACGTGTCATCGGGAATCTCTATGAATTGAAACTCTAGGCCAAGAAGGAACAATACAGCAGACCTTACGGCTCACCAGAACAGCAGCACTAACTGATGGTAATAGAAAAAAAAAA
>VWZY01012417.1:165301-180668 GCA_013399075.1 Chloroceryle aenea
TTTTTTAAATACTTGTACTTTTCCCCCTATATATTTCTAGTGCTTGGCCAGAACGATAAGGTGTCTGATTTAGTACTTGTCTGCTGACATCTTCTCTCAGGCATCTGGTACCCTCTTCAAGGCCATTGGAGGAATTGGCCCAAGTCTTTTCTGGGAACTGTGCTACCATGAGAATGTTGCACTCAAAAGTTCATTGAGATTTAACCCTTATCTTCTTATCCCAAAGTCTTGGCTTGATTTCATTTGTCCCTTTGCCTTTCTCCTTTCAACTCCTCTCCATCACATGCTTTCCTTTAAGTCTTGCAGTGAGAAAAAGACTCATTTCCAATCAAAAGCATGACTTTTGCTTTCAGCACTTCCACTAACATGGAGAAGGGAACTCCCTTCTAGACATGATGTTCTGTGTTCATCTTCCTTTATCATCTTCTGACAGTCCTTAATATTTTCTCGATGTCACTACCTCAGAATTTTTGATTTGAGTTTTCTCCACCCAAAACTGCCTATGTGTGGTTGACTCAAAGCTCTAGGCATCGACTCCCCTTACTGGTCAGTTAAGAAACTGCAACCTATTTTTTTTCTATTTTAAATGAAAATTCCTTACCAAGAAACCTATTTCGTTTACTCAAGATAAATCTTGTGCTTATGACCCCAGCTTTTCTTGTGACAGTGGTTCTGATTAAACCAATAACCTTCAACTTAAACAATTCAGGTAGAGTATGGGCACTGCATGTTGCCTAAATGAATTCTTTGCCTCCTAACTTTTGTTTCTATTTGTTGGGGTTTTAGAGAGTTTCATTGTGTGGTGGGGTTTTTTGATATTTTTGTGGATTTATTTATTTTTTAGCACTGCAAGTTATTTTCCTCCTGTTTCAGTTGAGTAAAGCAGTGATTTTTCTCTCTTATCAGCTCTTTTGCATTCAGGTGTGAGAATGACTAGTAAAGGGATCAGGAACACAAGTAGTGTTCTCCTTTATGCTTCCAGTGGCAGAGAAAGATGCTCTCTAGAGAACTAAGATTCACTGAATAGTTTGGGTTGGAAGGGACCTTTCAAGGTCATCTAGTACAACCCACCTGCACTGAGCAGGGACATCTGCAACTAGAGCAGGTTGCTCAGAGCCTTGTCCAACCTGATCTGGAATGTTTTCAGGGATGGGGCATCTACCACCTCTCTTAAGAAACCTTGTTTCACCGCTGTTGTCATAAAAAAAGTCTTCCTTAGAAACTAAGAAGATGGGGGTTTTGATGGAAACTTTGCCTTGCTAAGACATGTTGTAGGGCAGTTTGAGGGAGAAAAAAGTACATCTTGAGTTTCATGGTGGGATGATCTCTCTCTCCTTTCTCCTAGTTGCCATTACAGTTGGTAAGTGGGAGACCTGTTGAACATAGTTGTGCTTTCTTAGTGATGAGGCTTTGGCCATGAGCTATTGATGGTCAGCACACAGAGAGCTCCTGCTGACACTTCCAGACATTGCAGTGTAGCTCAACAAAGAGGTTGCTGTTGGGTCCTGACAGCAGGACCTTCATGAGGGGAGGAAGGTGTTAAAAGCCACAACACGATTGCTTGTAGCTTCTTTTGATCTTCTTTTGTGTGGAAACAGCAAAGTGTGTATGTGAGTGCAGGAGAGGGACTTGCCCATCCTCCTGTGCGAGGGCAGGGGAAACTCTTCAGCTTGCTGCAGCCTGTTACTAATATTTGTGTACAAGTGCTTAAAATTTTGCAAGAGATGTTAAGACTCGAGAAATCTATTTTGCTACCTCGTAAGTGGGTGATTAAACCTTCCACATTTTCTTCTTTTTTTTCACCATGGGAATCTTTAAGTCGTTGCACTTGTTTTCTTCAGAGATCATATTAAAAGCAAAGAGTGGCTTCATTATTTATTTACTTATTTTTGGAAAGCGCTTCTCTGCCTCTGTTATGCAAAAGCACTTTAATTGATATTTCAGGCGGTTGAGAAGAGGGCAGAGAAAGAAATATTTAATGCAACATACAATTCCTTCTGGTTTTGCCTCAAAATAAGGAGGCAGTTTGCTAGGATTTATGTACCTAAGCACAGCTTATGCACATGGTGCAGCTCTGTTTTATCTGCCTACTGCAGCAGGCTGATGCAAAGAAATGCCTTGATCAGTGGTATGAACTGGTTCGGGAGAACCCCCCAAACTGTTCCAGTCATAAACACGGTGTCAGTTTCTTGCTGCCTTGGTTATAATTGTATCTTTTTACATTTGTGGTTTAGTTTGTCTAAAGTGTAATCCACTTGAAAGCTAAAAATTAAAACTATAGAATTGTTTTGATTGGAAAAGACCTTCAAGATCATCAAGTCCAACCATTAACCCAGCACTGCCAGGTCATCACTAAACCATGTCCCTCAGCACCATGACCACGAATCTTTAAAATCCCTCCAGGGATTAGGTCTCTACCATTGCTTGGGACAGCCTGTTTCAGGCTTTGTCTGCCCCTTCAGAGAAGAAATTATTCCCAGTATCCAACCTAAACCTTCCCCTGGCACAACTTGAGGCCATTTCCTGTTGTCCTATAGCTTATTACTTGGGAGCAGAAACCGACCCCACCTGGATCTAACCTCCTTTCAGGTAGCTGTAGAGAGCGACAAAGTCTTCTCAGAGCCTCCTTTTTTTCCAGGCTAAACTACCCCAGGTCCCTCAGCTTCTTCTCACAAGACTTGTTCTCTAGACTCCTCACCAGCTTTGTTGTCCTTCATCAGACATGCTCCATCATCTAATGATGCAAGTCCAATGTTCAGTCACAGCGCAGAAGACCAATCACATCCTGGGCTGTATCAAAAGAAGTGTGGCCAGCAGATTAAGAGGGGTGATTCTGCCCCTCTACACTGCCCTGGTGAGACCTCACCTGAGTACTGCATCCAGCTCTTGAGCCTCCAGGACAAGGATGTAGATGTATTGGAGCATGTGTGGAGGAGGACCGCCAAAATGGTCGGGGGAATGGAGCATCTCTTGTATGAGGACAGGCTGAGGGAATTGGATCTATTAAGCATGGAGAAGAGAAGGCCCTGGGGGAACCTTATAAGGACCTTCCAGTACCTGAAGGGGGCCTACGTGAAGGTGGGGGAAGGCCTATTCAAAAGGGTTCGTAATGGCTTTAAGGGGCAATGGTTTTAAGCTGGGAAAGGAGAGATTTAGACTGGATATTAGAAAAAACTTCTTGAATCTGAGGGTGATAGATCACTGGAATGGACTGCATAGAAAGGTGGTTCAGGCCCCATCCCTGGAGTCATTCAAGGTCAAGCTTGATGGGGCTCTGAGCAACCTGCCCTAGGTAGAGATGTCCCTACTTGTATAGGGAGGTTGGACCAGATGACCTCTAGAGGTCCCTTCCAGCCTAAAACATTCTATGATTCTAGAAGTCTTCCCTCTGCATTCTGCAGCACTAGGATGCATTGGAGGCAGGTGAGATGACTGTGCCATGTCTTTAATTCCCCTCAATACACGATGCTGCGTTAAGCAGTTTTTGAAGCTTGACACAGATTGCCTGAGTTGCAAAGCATCACTTCACTGTCATCACCTCCCTCCTGTCTACTTACGGTGAAACAACTGGGAGAGTTTTGATGCTGTTGTACACTTACCCTCAACATTTGAGGTCTAAGCTTCTCTAGTCTGCACACACTGGTTGAGTAAGGAATATTTCTGGGCTGGAATCACCTTGCGTTGGCTCCATTGTAGCCAAGGGTCAGATAACATAGCACATGTCAGGTCTTGTTCAGTGTTTGTGATTTGTTGTGGCTGAGCTGTGGATGACATGCATGTCAATTCACACCTCCATGGTTTGATCTTTCAGTATTAAATATTTCTGGAGATACTTGGACATGGTCTGGAAGAGTCAACTGAGAGACTCTGCCTGAAAGCTCTCCCTAAAATAATGAGCTCTATCCCATCATGGTGGGTTGAAGCCAGAGCTTGATGGAGGTGTATGGCATAATGCCATGGGGCATTATGGATGGAAAAGAGCCTGAGGTCAAATGCCCAGTCATAAATCTTCCTTGAATGTAGACAGAGTTGAGCCAGACAAGGATGTGTTCTGCTGCTGAAGGTCCGGCTGGTAATCATCGAGTTTGAGAATTGCTTTAGGTTATAGGTACTATGAGCTGGAAGATGTGCAAGTGCAAGACAAAAACAGTCAGTTCCTGACTTGGATAACTTGAAATTTTTTTGAGAGTAGCAGGAAGAGAGGAGGTGACGATCAGGATCAGAGATAGACAGGAGGCTGGAAGCAGAGCCCAGCTCACAGCAAGTGTGTTTCAAGGCAGTAGGTCCTTGGGGAGCCTGATGTCCAACACAGACAGCCTTGGGAATCCCTCTGGAGCTTGGGAAGCCCATGGAGATCTGTTCATGGTGTTGTTTGCACCTTCCTGTGCTGGTGAGTTTGATCATGTAGTTGAATTAAAATACTTGGAAGAGATTCTACTTTTTAGGATTTGGGTGAGTGTCTCAAGTAAGCTAACCCCCTGATTGAAGTAGCTTAACAGTTTGGAAGCTTTCAGATGCATTCATTTGGAACTTGCCGTGTGCTGTGCCTTGAGAGTTCATTTCCAATATATTTTTGGGTCTCACTTAATATTCAGCTTGAGAAAGAACAGCCATTCCATGCCCCCCTCCAAGAAAAAAAAAAAGATGAGAAAAAGTGAGAAATAAGGGAAAAAGAGCTTGTCATGAAACCTAATTTCACTTAGAAAAAAGCAGTTTAAAAAGGCATCTTTATAAGCTCATTTTGTCCTTTTATTGCAAGGATGGTGTTACACTGCTGCACTTTATCAGAAGACTGCATACCAGCAGCTCCTCTGTCCTCAAGGACTGCCTGCAGATGTAGGTTTTTGTGTTTAACCCAACAAATATTTCATCTTGGTGTCTTCAGGGGTAAAATGAAGGAGTAGCTGCTTTGAGAGGTTAATACGGAGTAAATGAGATGTTTTGAAAAGGCATTAACAGCTGCAGTTGCTGTAGCAGGATTACATCCCAGCGCTGGTAATGGGAGGTGAGATGCTGTGGTGCATCCTCCTGTTGCAGGTCCTCCTGCTGATGGTCCTGGCTGCTATGGGTGAAGTACTGGTTGTGGTGCAAGTGTGGGGACATCCAACTGGACTGGAGGATGAAGACAGATGGTTGTTTAATGGATGCTTAGATGTAAGATGCTTAGATCAGATGAACAGGGAGGGGAAAAAGAGAAACCACAGCCCCCAAATCCCTCATGTTTCCTACCATCAATCATAAAAATAGTTGTAAAACTCTTCAGGGATGCCTCTCCTCTCTCACAATTTCATTAAAATGGCTAAATGTATATGCTTGCCACAAAGATGCTGTTTCTTGACCCCAGAAGCTGCATCTCGGTATCTTCCCCCTGGCTCTCAGCCATGAGACAGGAATAACACAGCCCACTGGGCAAGGAGATGCCCAAGGACTAGCTCACAAGCTAGAGGATGGTGGTGTCCTCTGAACATCCTGCTCCTGCAACACTGCCAGGCAGGTCCAGGATGGGAGCCAGGCAGCATCTTAGATATAAGGCAGCCACTACTGAGACCCATTTTTCCCACTGTCAGGGTTATTCTGGTGACCCAGCAGCACTTGGAGCAGCCCAGCCCTTGTTCTACTGGCTGGGCTTGGTGCTGTTTTGTTACCACCTTCTCAGAAATCCCTCTCAGCTCAGCTTACTTTTTTTAGAAATGTGCTTTCATCGTTTGTAATACTAAAGGCTCTCCTGCATTGGAGGAGTTTTGGGCTGTTATTTTTAACTGAATGCTTCATTGATCTGATTTACAGCATGAGCTGCCGGCTGCTGTATTCACAAGAGAGTGGAAAGCCAGCCGTGGTGTGGGGCGGGGAAGGAGCGGGGTTGGGGGGTCCTGAGTTATCTCCATTGTCAGAACTAATGCATCACAGAGCTGCAGCCCAAAGATGCCCTTTTTTGCACCATTTAAAGCCCATAAAGTCAGAGCTCCACTCTTCTAAGTGGATCCATGGACTTCAACCTTATCTGGCATTTTGGTGTTGGTGTGCTGGTGTCGCTGTGGTGAGCCAGTTCCAGAGCCTGATTCATTCAAAATGAGACCCTACCAAAAATAAAATAAGCAGAAATTACTTGGATTTTGGGCAGTCTTAGTTCTGTGAGGCTGCTTGCTGCTGTCACAGAATGGTTAGGGTTGGAAAGGACTCTTGGAGATCATCTCATTCAGCCTCCCTGCTAAAGCAGGGTCACCTAGAGCAAATTGCCCAGGATCATGTCCAGGTGGAAATTTCTCCAGAGAAGGAGACTCCCCAGCTGCTCTGGGCAGCCTGGTCCAGTCTCTGTCACCCTCAAAGTAGACAAGTCTTTCCTCATAATGAGATGGAACCTTCTGGGTTCCAGTTTGTGCCTGTTGCCCCTTATCCTGTCACCAGACACAACTGAAAAGAGTCTGGCTCCATCCTCTTGACACCCAGCCTTTAGATACTGATCAGATGCCCTCTCAGACTTCTCTTTTCCAGGCTAAACAGCCTCAGGTCTCTCAGTGTTTCCTCAGCACAGAGATGCTCCAGTCATAACATGGGCTGAATTAATCTTGCTTGCACCCTCAGCTAAAGAGGCTGAGTCCCAGCCATTGGGACATGGTGGGACCTTGGTTGGTGTGGTAACGTGGAAGGTGGTCTCCCTCTCTAGAGACTTTCAAGACCCACCTGGATCTGTTCCTGTGTGACCTGCCCTGGGTGTTCCTGAGCTGGCAGGAGGGTTGGACTCGATGAACTCCAGAGGTCCCTTCCAACCCCTACCATTCTGGGATTCTGGGCGGTGCTGTTGTCTGTAATGTGGAATACAAAGCAGCCATCACTGTTGCTTTGCTCATGGTGAGTGCAAACCAGAGGTAGGAGCACCTGAAACCTTCAGTGACAGGTTTGAGCATTCAGCTCAGTTTTAAGCAAGTGAATAAATAAATCTGGAAGCCTGAGGAACGGGTTATTTTTCTACTTGGTGAACCAGAAAATTAAATACAAATACAGTGTTTGGGGCATGGGTATGAAAGTGAGAAGAGATGAGTGCTATTAAGTTATTTTCAGAAGTGTTTTTTTGTCTGGTAGTCCAAAGTGTGTTTTCCTTCCTTTAAGGCTTTATCCTGTCTCTGTCTTTCTGCCTCTTCCACTTTAGTAGGTTGGCTGAGTTAATCACATCAGAGAAAAGAATATCGTTCACCGATTTGGACTTTTCTCTACCCAACTGTCAATGAACAGGTTCATGAAGTACGTTAGGGCTTAGTATATCTGTGTCCTCAAGAGAAACACAGGAAACTTCAGCAGTTACCTATCTTTTTTTTGGTATCATTCAGTCAACCAGTTATACGTGTCCAGGTCTAGATTACCCGTGTAGTACTTGCTGCCTTTCTGCTGCTTGGGAGGTTGCTTTGGAGAACAAACTGAGACATGGATGGGGCTTGAAAGTGCAGAGAGGAAGTGTCCGTGGAGGATGTGGCGAGATTGTGACAGAAGCGTCACAGGGGTACAGAGCAGAGGAGCGGGGGTTGTGGCAGGAAGCATTTTGTAGGGCATGTGTGCAGGAATACTCAACTACTTTTGATGTTGAGAACGTGTTGCTCTGCAGCACTCAGTGCTGGGCAGTGTAGAAATGTGTGGGTTTATTTCCACTAAGGCATGTGTTGAGCAAACAGAGTGGACTGGGAGACTTTTCAGTTGAAGGGAAGTGTGACTTTTTTCAAGATACAGTTCTGGAAGTTGGATGTTTAGGGTATTTCACTTAGCCTTCCTGATCCAAAATCCTGAATGTCAGGCAATTCAGCTACTGGGTGTGTGCCGTCTCTTCCTCTGGCACTGAATAAATAAATGGTAATGCCAAAGAACCCCCATGTGCAAAGTAGCAGCTCTGTGAGCTCAAGGTCACCATGTTAAGAGATCCTGAGTTATTCTGTGGCATATGTCTATGTGGATGGTCCAAAGTTAGAGAGGAAAGTAGGGTGAGATTCAGCCTGTCCTATTAGATTGAGCTTCTTCATTTTTTTTCCTGTTCTCTCCTTTGGCCTTGGCACTAAACTGCCAACTGGAGTTTGGGCAGTGAAGGACCCACTCAAATCAATGGCACAGTGCTGTGTCTTAGATGTCTGCTGATTCAGCAGGACGGTGTGCTGGCCCATCCTGCCTAGACCGTGGTTTTGCCAAAAAAGGTTGGACCAGATGACCCTTGAGGTCTTCCCTTCCAACCTGAGATTCTGTGAGTCAGGCAATGCAGACCTCCGTTGTTTTCTTCCAACAAAACCACATAAAGAGTTTCTTCTGAAGGAACTGTCTTTTCACTGCCTAATAGTGTTCAGAAGGGAAGAAGTGAACTTCTTGCACTTCTTACCTCCTGTAGCATTTGCAGAAAGGCTGAAAGCTTATGTGTAGCCAGGTCAGGGCTTCAGTCCTTTGCACTTTGTTGGAAGGAGATCCTGGTTACCAAGACTTCTGCACTAAAAGGAGTGAGCTGTCTGAGAGATGACTCCAAACTGTTCCTCTGTGTTGTATGTATGGATTTGCCAAGGAGGAGGTTCCTGTAGACATTGAGTGTTCCTATTGATGGCACTAATGCAGGTCTCATGTGCTACATCGTAGGATGTTCTGGGCCTTGGAAGACGAGGATGCCCGTGTGTTTGGTGTGAGGAAGGCTCTTGCAAACCCAGACTAGCAAATCTGCTCGCTCTCTTCCCTGATTGCCTGAGTTAGCTCCTTTTTCTATTGAGATGTTGTTTGTAAACTTTTCTGTTACCTTCCATTGACTTCAATTTGCCAGTGACCTTTCTGGCAGCCCAAATGCAAAGTTCTTGGTACAGTGAGCAGTATAAACTGTCTTAAACTATACCTCTTGCCCTCCACCCATCTCAGCTCAGTTTTGCAGGAGAAGTGTGCATTATCATATGGAGTTTGCTCTCAGAATTGAGGATGGTGACAAATACGTGCTCATGGTAGAACCTGGAGAACGTGGACTGCTTTAGCTAGCTCAGTTTATGGAAAAGAAAGAGGAATGGGTTTTTAATATTTTATTTATTCATGTATAACTTGGATAGACCTCTGTCGTCTTCATGCTACTTTTTCTGGGATTGTAGGCAAAGCTGCTCATGTCAGCTTTTTTTCCCCGTCTCGCAACTGAAAATGCAAATCTGGGTGATGACAGTAAAGGCAGCTGTGACTTGGTTAGCGGCCGGACTAGTGCAAGCTCTGCCATGTGTCCTCGCCTTCGCAAGGTTGCTCTGCGCCTGGAATTGTTGCCACCTCCATGATGTGACTTTTGATTGGAAACCCATAGGTGTGCTGCTGTATTTTTCTTAGTAATCTCTGGCACTTCCTTTATTTTTTGCACTGCAGTTTAGTGGAAGGGCTGTCGAGATCCAGCTGTGTTGGCATTTATCAGTTTTGCTCTGACATGACTGCAAACAAGACTACACAGTTAGATGGCAAAAAATCTTCAAAAAAGAAAAGCACATTCATGCAATGAATGATGTAGATCAATTTTTTTTTTGAGTAAAGTGACAAAAATCAGGTCATTGTTTTAGCTGAAGTACACCTTTCTGTGGGTGGATGAATTTGTCAGAGCATGACTGGTTTATGTTGGAAACATAAACCAGTGTATTTTGTTGGTTGGGCATTATATAATTGGTGAGCAAGAATGTAGTCTTCAGGTTTCTCTTTGTGGGACATTCCTCCTCATAGGAGGTTTTGAGGCAGCAGTCTATAGATACTCTGGTGCTTGTCAGGTTATGTATACGTGAGGAGACTCAAGTGGCTGAAGTGACTTTAGGACTGGAGCAGCAGTGTCTGAATCACAGAAAGTCAGGGGCTGGAAGGCACCTCAAAAGATCATCCAGTCCAACCCCCCCCCGCCAGAGCAGAATCACCTACAGCAGGTCACACAGGAACACGTCCAGGCTTGTTTTGAATCTCTCCAGAGAGGGAGACTCCACAACCCCCCTGGGCAGCCTGTTCCAAGCTCTGTCACCATCACAGTGAAGAAATTCCTGCTCATGTTTATGTGGAACTTCCTATGCCTCAGCTTCCATCCATTGCCCCTTGTACTGTCATGGGGCATCACCGAGAAGAGCCTGGCTTCATCCTCCTGGCACTCATCCTTTATATGTTTATAAACATTGATTTTTTATAAGCATTTTATAAACTGATTGCACTACTGGTGGCTACACCACCAAGATTGACATTGCTGTTGGTAAAGACAACCACCAGGATGTCCCAAAAGAAATGTCTATAATATGAGCCTCAGAAGGAGAATCTCCATCTGCTCCCCACGCTGCAACTACTGAATAGCAAGTAGGAGGTGCCTGATTGCCTGCAAATGTGCCCTTCACCTCCTGATTCATCTTCTGTCACTTGCCAGCTCTAGCTACTACCCCCACCACAAGGGAAATCCTAACTCTGGTTGCCCATTTCTCTACTCATAGGTAATCCACATGCTGGGTAGCTGCTGAAAGTAATGTTGTTTGATCCACCTCTCCACACTGGTGTTCACATATCTTTCTTTCCTTCACTCAGCCCTTGATATTTTACTCAACTTTCAGGGTGGTAATAATAGTTTAGGACTTTTTTTTTTTCTTTTTTTTCTTCTGGCCAACAGCTTCAAGTTATGACAGCAGCTGCAAAGGCAGGAGAATGGGACTAAAAATGGGAAAGTCATTGTAGACCATTGATGGTTATTGTATCGCTGTAATTTTTATCATGCTCATCTCCATGTTGCTGGGGAAAGCTGAGAAAGTGGCATCTGCCACTTCATGACCATGGGAGGCTGACCGTTTTGTTGGCAACTATGGTAAAACAGTAGGATGAGTGTCTGGAGGTAGTACCTTACTAGCAAGTAGTAAAGACTTCTTTATTTGCTCCAGAAGATCTCCTGCTGGGGAATGTCAAGAAATGCATCTCCTGTGACTTCTGCATCCCTTGTGACACAGCATTTCTCTTGACTTTTGGTAGCCTATTTGTGGAAGTATTCAGGGAACATATTCTCCTACATATTCTCCCATCTGTCTTTTTCCCAAATTCACTTGCCTTGGTGTACGCTTAAGAATAGATTTGCTTTCTGCATTATGTTGAAAAGGCAGTTAAGAATTTATTTTTTGACCTTCCTGTGTTTAAATCATAATATTTTTAGTATCTTATTTGATGGCTGTTTCTGAGTTGATTTGTAGTTTGGCCTTTTTTTTTTTTTCCCCCTCCATCTAAAGGCAGAAGGGAAAGCTTGATCAGCATCTTAATCCAAAAGATACTTTGACGTATTCTGTCACCTGGACCAGATTGTGCAAGAGACCTTTTTATAGGGTTTAATTTCCCCTTTACATTGTTTCTAAAAGACATTTTCAAGAATGAATGAACCGGGCTTGTGGCATTTACGAGTCTCCAAGAACATGCAGTCACCTGTCTCTACAGACCCTGAATAATGGTGCAAAGCCAGAACCAAAAATATCACCCTTCCCCTACCCCCCAGAAAGTGTGAAGTGATAGAATGGTTTGGGTTGGAGGGGTCCTTAAAGATCAATTAATTCCAACCCCCCGGCCCTGGGCAGGGACACCTCCCACTAGACCAGGTTGTTCAGCATCCCATCCAACCTGGCCTTGAACGCTTCCAGGGATGGGGCATACACAGTTTCTTTGGGCAACCTGTTCCAGTGTCTGACCACCTTCATAAGAAAGAATTTCTTCCTAATCTCTAATCTAAAGCTACCCTCTTCCATTTTGAAACCATTACCCTTTGTTGTTTGACTGCACTCCCTGATAAAAAAATACCCATTTTCCTGTAGGCCCCCTTTAAGTAGTGGAAATGGGGAGGAGGAGCTTGTTTCTTCCTGGAAAACTTTTTTTTTTTGGTAATTAATTTTGTAATATTTTTTTTATTGGCTTCCCCACAGTCTCAGTGATTAGATGGACTTTTTCTTTTGTGTGTGATGTATTCCAGTTTAAGCTTGCTGGCAGGCAGCTACAGACAGTCTCATCACTTCCAAAGAAGGGATGATGCGGGAAAGAGCATCTAAAATGATCTTAAGATTGTAAGAGATAGAAAAAGCCTATAAAATTCTATTTGTGATCTGATGTATCTCTTGAATGCAGTGTAATTGGAGCATGTTCAGCAGGGTAACTTTTGACATGGGTTGGCATCTGGTTCTCTGAAGGCTTAATGGTGCCTTTAATTGTGAGTAGTCTAGGAATTGCGTAGTGAGAGACGGGGTTCATTTAGCTCAAGAATCTCTCTTTTTGGATGGTGACCAGTAATAGCATGCTCAAAAGAAGAGAAAGTAATGTCCTGATATGCAAATGTGGTGATAATTTCTCCCTGGGTTTCTCTTGTTGGTTAATCATTAAGGCTGGCTTAAGCATTTGTGTTACAACTTAGTTATGACAACTTTGGCTGGTCTTGTTAGGTACAGGGCTTCCCCATGCTGTTGGATGCTTGAGTTCTTGGCCTCCACAATCTGTTCAATTTCTCAAAAAAAATTTCACTTAACTCTTGAGAATTTCCTGACTTCTCATTTTCTGTGGGAGATTTCCTGTGTTGGTTGTTCTTGTTTTTTTTTTTTGTTGTTTTTTTTTCTGATGTGTAGGAAGCACAGCGGTTACAGATGTCTTCTCTAAACTGCTCCTTACTGGGTTAGTTTCTGCTTTGGTGTCAATCTCCTTGCTAAATGAAACTCATTCCTTCAGCATGTCTCCTTCCTTCTTTCTCACCTGTCACCATGGGGAAAGGAGCATCTTTGCTGCTCAGCTCTCTCCTTGTGAGAACTCCTTCTCTCTTGAAAAGAGCAAGATCCCAATGACACTGCACCATTAGACCTTATAATTTTGTGTTACAATAATCTATAATAATTATATTCTGCATTATAATAATCTGTATGTTATTCTGTCTTCTTTCCTATGCATCCTATTGCTAACTTGAAATAGTAGCCTTGGGCAAGTTTACCTTTTGAGATGCCTGTGGTGACATCCACAAACATCAGTTTGTGTTAGGAGTGTTCATGTTGTGACACTCCTTCTCTGGCATCACTCAGCACTTACTAAGCCTGGTGTAGATAATTCTAAGACCTATCAAAGTAAATTTCCTGAATGGTTTGCATAAGAGGAGAAATCAGCTTGCGTGTTCAAGGAGGCACTGAATTGGCATTTTGGGTCCATGAGCTGCTGTGAGAGTCTTCATGTGTTGTCATCTTCTTTGCTCATCAGCTGATGTCCCCTGTGATCCTGGGTGGGTTGTGTTTATTTCTGTGGTCAGGCTCAGGTAGTGTTGACACCAGTCCCCAGGGGCTTGGAAGAAGTTACACAAGACCCATGACTTTCTCCATGGCCAGTGCAGCTCCTTTCGGGATGCTCCAGTCTCCCTCCCTTGACTGTAGAGAAGCCCAACCGGATTCCTCAACACAAGACTTTGGTTATGTGGGTGAGCCTGACCACAGAATGGCTTTTTCCCTTCCCTTTTCCCTAACAAGTTTGGGGAATTTAAATTGAATTCACCTTAGTGCTTTCCGATGTGCGTACTCAGCACTCTGGCTGCTGGTCATACCTCTGCAAGACTCTTCCTTGAACGATGAGAAAATCTTTGAGAAAGCATTTAACCAGCTGTGTTAGAGTCTTGCTGCCTGGACTTTACAACATTCATGATTCTGCTTATGTTTCCTTCCTCCTAAATTGAGGTCATGGCCAGAGAAAAAGCGGTCAGGATTCCTGGATGAAGGAATGTGGCACTTGGAGTCCTTCTGAGCTCATTCATTACCCATGGAGCTGTTTTGAGCTTTTTGTCTGAGCTTTTTTGATGGTTTGTTCACATTAGAGAAATTTTCTGCCATTGGTAGCTCTAAAATCAAGCCAGCACCATTAACTGCATTCAGAGCTATGAAGTGGAGCAGGCTACCATCACTTTAAACCCACGTGTTTAATTCCTTTGCAGAAAGCATCTTGTTGGTACAGTAATTCCCAAGCCATATCCTGACTAGAACTTGTGTCACTAACTGTTAAGGTCACCTTTACTCTTCACCCAAGTAACAAGTGCTAAAACGAGAGGAAACGGCCTCAAGATGTGCCGGGGGAGGTTTAGGTTGGACGTGAGGAACAATATCTTTCCCAAAACAGCTGCCAGACCCTGGAAGAGGCTGCCCAGGGGAGTGGTGGAGCCTCCATCCCTGAAGGGATTTCAAAGACATGGAGATGTGGTGCTGAGGAACATGGTTTAGTGGTGGCCTTGGCAGTGCTGGGATAACGTTTGGACTGGATGATCTTAAAGATCTTTTATAACCTCATCAGTTTTACAATTCTGTGCTCTTTCCACTTTGGGACAAAGGCTGTCATTTGAAGGATCCTCCACATTTCTTTAGTGCCTTTCCCTTTGATCTGGGAGCACTTCTTTTACCCAGCTTCCTGGCATCCTTTAGAGGAAGGGAGGTTCTGAGAGAGAATAATTTAAAGGATTCTGTGCCATGATGCCATTTCGTTACAGTGTAATCAAGCTTGAAATATTCAATAGAACATTGTTCTTGACTTAACGGCGCAGATTGACGATGGATTATGTCTGATGGGATTTTTGTTTTGTTGTTGCAAAGTTTTCTCGCTGCATATGATATAAATAAATGATTATATCTGCGTTCCTAATAGCTGGTATCAGAAGTGAAACTCTTCAATTAAAATATTGCTAGGTTTGTAGTGGGGTTTTTTGTGGTTTTTGTGTTTTTTTTTTGTAAATAAGACTGTTTTATCAGCTTATGTCCTTACATGCCCCCCCTCCCTTCCCCTCCTCCTGCCTTAAAATAATCCTAAAATCTGGATGCAAATTGTTTCCCTCTGCCCACACTCTGGAGAAAACATCTATTTCCAAGAATAGCAGAACTATGTTAAATTTTATTTGTTGTAGGAAGAAAAATTGCAAGTTGGAGGTGAGCAGCAGAGTGAAAATCTTCTTTGAAAAGACAGGAATTGCTTTTTCTCTTTTCTTAAATTTCTTGTTGTTGTTGTTGTCAGATCTGTACCAACTGGGACTGTGACCCGGTGGTCATGTGCAGGTGCTGCAGCTATTACTGGGCTGGTGGACAGACAGCAGAGGAAGGACTGTGAGAGCATGAGCAGAGTATTTCTGAATTTTGGGAGGCTACAGAGTTCATCTCTCCATCAGAGCAGGGCTGAGAGAAATGAATGCTCTTAAGGGGACCATTTTGGGTGATTTTCAAAATGAATCTGAGAAAATCAGGCTGCCCTTCCACCCAACCTAGCTAAAATACAGGTAATTCAGGTAATTCAAGGCAGCTTGACTTTGTATTTTTTTTTTTTTTTTCCCCCCTCAGGAGATTTTCAGCAAAAACTCTGTTTTAAAAACCAATGATCTTCATGGTTATTTGGGGTGGTA
>VWZY01012417.1:197730-274773 GCA_013399075.1 Chloroceryle aenea
CCCGCGATGAACAGGGACATCTGCAACTAGAGCAGGTTGCTCAGAGCCCTGTCCAACCTGACCTGGAATAGTTCCAGGAATGGAGCTTCTGGCACCTCTCTGGGCAATCTGGACTAGGGTCTCATCATCCTCAGCGTAAGAAATTTCTTTTTTCTCTCTGGTCTAAGTCTACCTCTTTTCGTTTAAAACCATCACCTCTTGTCCTGTCAGAAATGGCTTTACTAAAAAGATTGTCCACATCTTTCTTTATAAGCCCCTTTTATGTATTGAAAGGCTACAATATTGTCTCCCCAGCTTTTCCTGGAGTAGAAGTCTGGCAGCTGAAGTCACAAATTCCCATCTCTCAGCCTCACGGCTCATTTTCCTTCCTAAACAAAGGGCACAAATGAAAGGTGCTTTTGGATCCCCAGCAGAAAACCCATCCTTATACCCAGAACAGTGATGGTGCTGGAAAACAGGGAGTTACAACTAAGATGTCCCAGGCAATACAAGACAAACCAGCCGGTTGCTCCTTGCCTTCTCCTGCCCATTGGTCTCTAAGCAGCTGGTAACATTTTTTGCTTTTCAGCTCAGTCTCTTCGAAGTAACTGCACTTTCTGAAGGTATGGGCAGATTGCCCCAGTCTCTGCTTCCAGCAGGGATCACGCTCTGTGTTTAGAGTTACTGCCAAGGGTTGCTGTGTGCAGAAAGGCTCTTGCTGATACTTGCTCCTGTGGACACCAAGGTCACTGCTAAACTTTGTGTACCTCATTGGAGTGCCGTGAGACAGTTGTACGTACAAAGGTCACAGTTTCATGATGAGGAGTGGCCAGGACAGGTGACCCCAAACTGACCAACAAGGGATCCCATCCCATATATCCCTTAATCGGTATAAAGCTTGAGGGATCACGAGAGTTAAATCTCTTCTTGTGTAGCTGGTGTCTGAGGAGGACTCTGTCCCTTCTTCTGCTTTTGATTCTGATCCGTGTGTTCTTGAATCCAGTTCCTGAACCTAGTTCCCTTCTGCTACCGAGTCCAGCCTGGACTCTGGGTGAGTTCAATACTGGTTTTGAATATATTTTCTTGTTAATATTATTATATTTTCTTTTGCTTGTTAACATTTCATTAAAGCTGTTTTAGTTTTCTTTTCCAACCCATAAATCCCTCTCCCTTATTCCCTTTCTCTTCCCCTTTGGGAAGGGAGAGGGGTTAATAGAGAGCATTTTTGTGCTCAACCCAGCTTTAACTCATGACACCCATGGGCTGGTTTTACCTTGCCAAGAGGATGTGAGAGTGCTGCTGAGGATGTTCCAGGTGGAGTATGCTGAAAGATGAGGTGGATTACCACTCATCTGCTAATAATGACCATGGTAAACAAGAGGGAATGGAGATGGAGGACTGAGCTGAGTTGCCTGATGGTGATTTTCATAGGTTAAATGGGCAGGTAGTTGGGAATTACATCCTCGAGCTCTAACAACTCAATAAGATCAATGTTTACAAAGCACCTTGCACATTTTGATCCAAATCTTGATTAAACCTCTAGGCTGGTTGTCCCTAGCCTGAAATGCTCAGTAACACGTTATATTTGTTGAGCTACCTTTTGATGTCTCTCGCAGCCAGCAACAAGAAGCTGCTGATGCAGGAGGGGGAATTCTGCTGTCACGGTGTGTAATTGGCTTGGTGTGTTTGCACAGAGGTCACCGAAGGCTGGGATTGCTGCTCCAGGCAGATACAAATCATTGCTGTAATTTTATCTCTGAATTTTTCAGGCTGGGGAAATTGCATCTTTTTATTTTTCTTATATTTTTAATTTTTCTTTTTCTCTTAGCGAGCTTTGTACGTAGAGCATGCATGTAGGAAGTCTGTAGCATTTATATAGGAGGTGTTTATTAATACCTTAAAAATACAATTGTATTCAGCATATGGTCACCAGAGCAATATAGGAGCTAACTGGTATGTGTGTGAAGAAGGCCTTCCCTGTGGGCGTTAATTGAACGTAGCAAGGAGGTGCATTAATTAAAAGGCCATTTGTGATAACAGCCTGGTAAATGGATGCTGGATTTGCTTTGTACTGGAGAAAATTAGGAAATACTGCATACTGAACAGTTGTTGCAAGGTAGATGGGTACAGGTTTCTCTCCCTCTGCTCTGCTCTTGTGAGACCCCACCTGGAGTACTTTGTACTGGAGCTCCCAACACAAGAACATCATGGACTTGTGGGTGCAGGTCCAGAGGAGGGCCACGAAGATGATCCAAGGGCTGGAATCCCTCTGCTATGAGGACAGGCGGAGAGAGATGGGTTTCTTCATCCTGGAGAAGAAAATGCTTTGGGGAGACCTCATTACAGCCTGGGAACAGGCTGCCCAGGGAGGTGGTGGAGTCACCATCCCTGGGGGGGTTTAAAAAAGAGAGATATAGAATTTGAGGGTATGGTCTAGTGGTTAGGGAGATGTTGGGATGAAGATTGGACTTGATGATCCTAAAGGTCCTTTCCAACCATAGTGATTCTATGAATCAGGAAAGCTGATTCATAGATCAGGGGAAGGACTTTTTATCAGGACTCAGTTTTCAGAGTTTTTCCTTGCAGGAGAGTTGGATGCTTTTATAGCCAAGAGGTGTTGTTTCTAGAAGGAGAGTCCTTAGTATAAAAGGTAAAAATGGGAATTCTTGCAAGGTAGGGCTGCGTGTCCATCTGTGTGAAGAAGTATGAAAGAGAAACCACCTGCTGGTGAGAAATGTGAAGATCTTGATGGAGCAAAGCTCTCTATGTTCTCTCAAATCTGACATAAACTGAAATGTTTAACTGGATCGTGGCCAGAGTGTTCCTCCCACAGTAGGTTCAGGATCTTAAAGAAGACAGGATGGCTAAATAAGTGAATCTCCTTTTCTCATTGTAAGGTTCAATTTGGTTTGTGTTTGGTTGTTTGTTTTTTTTTTTTTCAGGTATCTTGCAGCCAGTTGAAACTCTCCACTTTTACACCTCTGCTAACATGGAAAATTTTAAAACCCTTTAGGCAGTTTCAGAGGTTTATATCCCCTTTCTTTTAAGCAGGAGATGCTGTTTTCATGCTCAGCAGTGATGCCTTAAGAAATCAACATATGCTTTTCTACCTGTTCATACAGCCCAGCTCAGAGGCTGCAGAGGTTGCTGGACACCAGAGCTCATGATGCTGATGGTCTCCGTTTCCTTAGTCATGACAGTGAAATAGTTTTCTTGCCAGTACTAATAATTGGTCTCACTTTTCTTTACAGATTAAAAGAAAGTCACGTGTGGCCAAGGGAACGGGACTTAGGAAGCAGCTGGTAAGAGCATCTCTGCAGGAGAGAATTTGATTTATTTATTTTTTTCACTGAATTTAATTTATCGAAGTTTCACCCCATTCTGGACCGGGTTGTGAAAAGGGAGGCTGGTTTATGAAAGTTTGGATGGTGAGGCTGAGGAGGGAGTCTCTCTGCATCATGCCTTAGCTTCCCTCATGCGGAGAGCAACCTTTTCCAAGAGCAGCCTCAGAGCTTTGGCCATATCTTCCTGTTCTCAACATGTTGTTGTGGTGTTTTATTAATGGTTTCATGTCTTTCATCTCTAGAGCTAGATACATAAGGAAAAAAAACACCCTGAAGTACAGAGAATAGCAGTGTTTTGAAACAAGGCTGCTTAAAGGTGCCATGCAGAATTAGAAGGGTAGGTTCATAGAATACTTTGGGTTGGAAGGAACCTTTCAAGGTCATCTAATCTAATCCCCCTGCAGGTTGCTCAGTGCCCCACCCAGCCTGACCTGGAATGGTTTCCAGGGATGGGGCATCAACCAGCTCTCTGGGCAACTCATGCCAGTGTTTCACCAACCTCATTGCAAAAGAAATTTCTTACTTCTAAGTCTGAATTTCACATCTTTTAATTTAAAACCTGTCACCCCATGTCCTGTCACAACAGGCCCTGCTAAGAGATAGTCCCCAGATTCCCTGAAATCACTGAGAACTGTACTGTTCTGTAGACCTTTGAATTTATCATCATGTTCTTGTCTTGGAAGCACTTTCCAGGGTGACTAAAGGCTTATTGGTCTCCTGTCCAGTATGAAAAGCAAGCACTGGAGTACTGCTCCCATGCCATGCTGGTGAGATGTGCATGCATCCCTTGGATGCTCACTGGTCCATTTCTAGGGGACCGTCTGTCCCCTCTAGCAGCAGATTCACAAGCAGCAGCTCTTGGGCAGGACAGCCAAAGCCTGTCTTTTCCTGGGATGACTCTTTTAGTTTCCCTCCCATCTGGTTTACCTCTACTTGGAGGTGTAGTGAGCTGCTGTGGATTTACCTGACTCCTCCATATGGTGTCCCTTGAGACAGCAACTCGGATTCATCACATGTGAGGCTCATGTATGACCTCAGACTAGAGCTTTGTGTCATTTTCATGATACCCGTGGCAGCACTGGTGCTGAATCAGTGGGATGGGTGTCCCTTTTGATATGGGTGATGTTTCCCTAACTATCGGTGTTTGTTGCCTCTGGATCTCCTTGCAGCAGGATTGAGTAAAGAGCCTTAGTGGGTTTACTGCTGTCTGAAACAGTTCCCCAGCACTGTGTGGCTGAAGAGAGATAACAGAAATTGTTGTCCTGCAAGGATGTGGTTTGAAAACTGGAGGATTTGGCCTTCATTACAAGCTACCCATGCTATAAACCAAGTTTTGCTGAAGGTGTCTTCTCAGCTTTGTAGCTTTCCGCCTCTTGCTTTGATGTACAGTTTCTTCTGTGTAGCAGAAAGGACTATCTGCATGGGAATATGGCCTCTGGGAGCTGTCTAGGCCGATGGGTTAGAAAGCTGTAATCAACCAGGTGTGGGGCAGATTGTTTTAGCAGCAAGGGGGGAAAATAACTGTTGTATCATCTCTGTATCTCTGACCCATCTTACTCATTCTAGACCGGGAGTCAGGAGCCTGTTGCAGGGGGTTGTTTGGTGGTGTGAATTATAGAGAACACAGAATGTGATTAATTTGAAACCTCTCAAAGAATGAAGGGACTGTGTTGATGGTGTCAGACAAGCCAGCGTCAAGATACTTATCTCCCACCAGCTGTCATGATGGTCCCTGGCTGTGTTGACAGCGTGTTGGCTCCCACGGATTTGCTGACCCATCCGACTTCATAACGCTTTCTGTGGTGTCATTGTGCTCTTGGGCACTTGCTGATCACCCTCTTCACACTCTGTGTATGCTGTGGGTCTGGTGCTCTGCCCATATATATGCTGCATGATGAGGAAAGTGGGTAAAAACTATCTGGGGAGGGTCACCCCAGCTGCGAGTTGCGCATGGGATGCTCTTGAAAGCCTCACTGTTCAGTAGCCTCATGTTGGTCCTCTGGGTGCAACGCTATAGAAGGGCATCTCTTGCAGCAGAGAGGCTGTATCTCTTCTTGTTCAGGTTTATTGTTCTTTACTGCCTGATACCCTTGAAGTTCAGGCAGTGGAGATGTTCTTAGCTCCTTGATTCTTCGTACCTGGGATCTGCACCCAGCAAGTGCTGTTGAAGGCCCTTTTGCTGGAAGGGGTGTAGGAGGTGCAAGCCCAGCATGCTCCATGGCCCCAGCCCACTTCATCCACATTGCCAAGTGTTTGCCAGAGGCTGCTGAGGTCCAGAGAGGTGACTCCATGCTAAGTGTACCAGTAGGGTCTTCCTGGGGATGTCATTCAACTGTCCTGACCAACTGTCAGCCATTCAGGTGATGCAGGGAAGAGGTTGACTGGGGCTAAGCCCGGATCCATGTCCAGGTGGGAGCAGTGAGAATCAGGTTCAGTGCTCAAACTTTACTTGTGTGACCAAGTGGTTTTCTTTCTTCTTTTCTCTCGGTGGTCATTTGTGCTTTCAGGTAGAGGCAAAATGATTGGAAAAAATGCATTAAAATTAGTGCATAAAAATATATATGTGTGCACATAACTATATTTAAAAGATACCTTTGTTTCTTAAATAAAGCACATGGAGATGTCACATGCATGTGTTGATGCCCTTACTGTGCCCAGGTCCTTGCTAGATCTTGTTGCATTTTCTCCTTATTCCTGTCCTTCTGATTTTTGCATGTCTTGCTGTTGAACCTCACAAACGCTGCTCTGCATGTGGATACTGAGTTTGTCTTTTGGGGTGTTAAGGGATGTGGGATGTTCTTCCAAGGGCTCAGAGCTAGTGATGTGGACTTGCTGGTGGACTTGGCTTGCTGTTGCTCCTCTCCCAGCATGCTGCTCTTTATCTTAACCTATGCTGTTAAGCCTTTATGGAAGGAAAAAGGAGACATTATGCACTGTCCCAGCTGTCAGTGTGTGATGTGAATGGTGTGGTGACCCAAAAAAGCTTCTCCCTGGGTGGTGGGTTAATCTGGTACCTATCCACGCCTGCCTTTGTCTGGATGTCCTGATGCTTAGTATTCAGTACACTACCCACCTTAGCGCAATGTGCAGTGTCACCAGGCTGGTAGCATATTTTGGTTTTTCTCAAAGCAGTTTCTTGGCCAACATTTCAGCACTGGGGTGGTTTCTAGCCAGATTTCACCCATGGGGTGGTCTCTGCTCAGTGAGCAGAGCTGGCTTTGCCTTTGCAAAGCCTACAGCTCCTGTCTTGCTGCTTTTTTTGTTTCCTACATCTCAATGCTTGCATTCCTGCAAGCGAACAGGAAAACCACTGTGTTGTTTTTGTAGCAAGCTCTCCTCGGAGTGACAACCGTGGGCAAAAGCACGTTGACGTGGTGCGCTGGGATTGCTGATTCCCTGGGCCGTTGCCCTAATCTCTTCAGTGCTGAAAGAGATTGAAGAGCATTGCGGCTCTGAGCTTCCTCGCTTGTCTGTCTTGAGCAGCACTGCCTCCAAGTAACCCGGGATCTGCACAAATCCCTGGTCTTCCCCAAAGAAGTAGGAAGGTGTTCTCTCACGCTGGCAGTGTGATTTGGGTTTGGCAGAGCAGAGTGTGCAACTAGAGCAGAAATCTTTCCATGTAAGTGCTGATGTCTGGCTGCGGGAGGCATTTGCCCTGTACTGCATGGGAAGAGGGTTTCTTGTGTTTTGGGAGTGCTCTTCAGACTGGGAAAACCTGGCTGCTAAGGGAGGGTTTCATAGGCTTTTCATAGTGGTTTGGGTTCAAAGGAACCTTAAAGATCATCTAGTTCCCAGCCCCCCCGCCATGGGTATGGATGCTTTCTACTAAACCAGGTTGCTCAGGATTTTTTTTTTTTTATTATTTTTATAGTTGTTGGGAAATACAGGAAGTGAAAAGTTACTGCAGCTGCTGTTGCTGAGGAAAGCTCCTGGGTGGTTGTCAGGTTTAAGAGCAAGCTTAATCTTCACTGCCTTTTAAAGGGATTGAGGAGAGATTTCTTGTTCTGTACGAGGGTTTGGACGAAGCTCCAGCACCTGCAAACGTGACCCGTGGAAATCCAATGCTGTTCCCACTTCTCACTCTCCTGTAGTATCATGAGGCTGCTGGTGGCTGCTACTATCACCTATTTTCCAGTCTGTCAATGTCCTCTTTTGCAGCTTGGCTGGGATGGGGGACAGATGAGGCCGTCCTTGCCCTCCCTCCCTTCCAACTTCAGGTTTGGATGCTATGACCAGGTTAATGATTTATCTTTAATTATTAATGTGGGGTTTTTTGTTGCTGTTTTTTTTTTTTTTTAAGAAGTGAAGGGACTAATTTTTGTGTTTGTGTTGTTTTGGTTTTGTTTTTTGATGTGGAATTTCCAAAAATTCGGGCTCCACAATCAAGAGCAGGTGCCTCCTTGTCTTAAAAGCAAAGACATCTGTGCAACCACTTAATTTCTGCAGCAAGCTCCCGATGAATCTGTCCTGTGTCAGGCCAGACTTTTTGGCTGCAACTTCATTCTTCAGAGCACATCAGAGTATTTGCACTTATCTCTATCCCTGGGCATTAAAATTGCTCTCTCCCTATTGCCAGCCATGTATTTTCTGGTGTGTTTGAAAAACACCTCCTCCACATGTGGTCAGTTTTCAGCAATGGGTTAGGATGGAAACCAGCATTTCTACAGCTGCTGCGTTGTGTGAGGTTTCTGCAAAAGAGGCAATTCTGGATGTCCCCTTTTTTCGAAGCAGTGAGGAAGAAGCTGATGTAAGTTAATTCTGTCCAAAAGAGATCCAAAAGGCCCAATGTATTTGTCTTTTAGCTGAATGGGGTGGCAGCTTTTCAGCCTGCTTGCTGCAAATTCAAAGTTGTTTTATGGAGCTGTGGTGGAAATCCGTCCTCTCTTTTTCTGTCTTCTTGTGATATGTTAGGATGGAGATACTGTGTGCAGGGTGGTGTTTGAGCGGGTTCTCTGAGCGATGTGGATCACAAGGATGAACTGCATGTAGGTTTGGAAGAGGATTTTGTTGGCAGCTACAGAGCAGAGGGAAGGGAGACAGGCAGTGATTGCACAGAAATGGTCTCAAGAACCCAAAATACACTGATCCAACATCAAACAGTAAGACAAACAAACCCTGGGGCCCTATCCAAATCTGTTGTTACACTAACTCTTTTCTAAAATGATTTTTTTTTCCATTGAATTTAAAATGCTGGTGAAACTTCAAAGTTCTTGGTGACTCCTCAATTCTTCTTCCTCATCTTCCTCATCTTCCATCATTTCACCTCATCTTCCAGTAAGGTATAACCTGTAGCAGGGAAGGAGAATTAATAAAATAAAGCAGGGCTAAGGTAGTGAACAGGAGAGGCAATGACATGGTGTCAAATGCATTTATGCATTTGAAGAAGGTTTGAACCAATGTTTGCTCTTTTAAGGCAGTTCTGCAAGCTGACTCATGTCATCAGTCCTTTTCTCCTCAACAATGTAATTCCCTGAGATGATCTGCTCTGGCTCAAGCTGGGCAGCTGGGAAGGATCTTGTCTTGGAAATATTTGACTTAAAAGTGTATTTTCAGTTAAAAAAAAAAATGTGAACTGTCCATTTTAAGAGAGCAGCTGGGAATCCTTCATTTTCTGAGAAGGGAGAAAGGAAGAAGGAAAGAAAAGAGAATAAGAGAAGAGAGAGAAAGAGAGAAGGAAAGAAGGAAAACATGCAAACAGTTGAAAAGGCTCAACTTCAGCGCTGCTGTGTGTGACTATTATTCTGAGCCATCGCTGGGATCAGAGCATTTTGGCCAAATACAAAAATAGTGTCTGTGCCCACCACAGTTGCTGCTTCTCAACAAGATGCATTTGATCAATAAGTAGCTTCATTTTGGGTGAAAAAGTTGGACAGTCTGGGACAATGAGGAGGGGATGTTGCCCCTCTGTGTCAATGAATGGCTAGAATGCATGGAGCTCTACCTGGTGAGTGATGGTGAAGAGTGCCTATGGGCCAGGGCGAAAGGAGGGGAAGGAGACGTTACAGTGGGGGTCTGCTATAGACCACCTGACCAGGAGGACCAAGTGGACAAGGCCCTTCACAGACAGATAGGAATTGCTGCTCATTCACAAGTCAAGTCCTCATGGGGGACTTTAACCACCCTGATGTCAGTTGGAGAGAGAACATAGCAGGGCATAAGCAACTCCAGATTCCTGGAATGCATTGATGATACTTCCTCCTCCAAGCAATAGAAGAACCAACGAGGAGAAGTGCCATGATAGACCTTGTTGCCAACAGGGAGGGGCTGGTGGGCAGTGTTAAGCTCATGGCCAGCCCTGGCTGGATTGACCATGTGAAGATGGAGTTTACGATCATAAGGGCAGCAGATCCTCCTGGTATCTGTACTAAGGCACATGAAAAGTAATGAGGTGAACAGTGACAGCCAACATGGCTTCACTAAGGGCAAACTGTGCCTGAGTAATTTGGTGGCCTTCTATGACAGAGTGTTACGACTCTGGTTGATATGGGAAGAGCAATTGATGTAATCCTCAACTTGTGCAAAGCATTTGCTACTGTCCCACGGCAGGGAGGTTGGATTGGATGATCTCTAAGGTCCCTTCCAGCCTAAGCCATTCTATGTTTCTATGCTTCTATGAATATCTAGAATTGATAAAAAAGAATTCAAAATATCTCTGCTTTCCTGCTAAGCTTTTGCCTGTGGCCTTAAGCAGTCCGTTTCTTCCCCTGCGCTTCTAACAAGCCTATTGTCACGCTGTAGGCATTTTTATGGTAAAAAAATAACATGGTGTATCGACCAAAGCTCGGTTAACTGAAGCAAGTGGTAAGACATCCCTTGGCAAGCAACAGCCTGCAGCTGGGGGTGTTGGTTTCTGTAGGAATTAGTAAATTTGACATCTCGGTGTATTTTTAAAGAACTCCACACCCTCACAGTGCCAGTTAGGGAAAGGGTATTATTCCCATTCTTCCCCTGCCCCTTAAACTGGACCCAGGAAAACCATCTGTAAGATGTTTGTTTTTTCTTCCAATTGCAACAGAGCAATGATAACAATAAATAAATAAATACATAGGCAGTGAGCAGCTGGGGCAGACTGTGGAGCTGAGCAGATACAGGCATGTTACTGCTTTCCCAGGTCCGAAAAATGTCCACTTTGCCCATTATAAGAAAAACAAGGTTGCAGCTTCAAAAGCATTTGCTGGGTGTTGCAGCCATGTAATAACATCAGTGGTCTAAGTTACAGTACAAGAGCTTGCAGGAGGAGCTTGAAAATGCTCAAAAGCCTTCTGGTTAGAGTCTGGAGGTGCTGCTTTCATTGGGTGTTGGAGGCAACTTTTGGGTAACATCTTTTCACAGGCTTCTTGGCCTTTGTTAGGTGTTGTGAGTGCTTCTTCAAACCACATATGAACTCAGTGGACTTCCAATGGAGTAAATGGTTTCTTATTGTCAGCTAGATCTTGTTGCTGGGGTTGGACTCAGTGAGACGTGGGGAGTGGCCTGAATAAAACAGTACTGGGCTAATGGGGTTGTCCCCAGTGACTGCCATCTTCAGTGTAGAGGGTTCTGGACTTCTCTGTGGTATTCCTTGGACCTGCCCTCCTTCAACAACTTCTGAGAAAAGTTGGATGAAGGCAACAGGAGATTCGTTATAAGCATTGACATCTTCACTGGCTGTTACAGTTAACAGGTAGTTTCCATTTGTCAATAGCTTGATGTCTCATTTTCACATACCCACTTAAAGGTTTTTTTTTTAATCTTCTCTCTTTGCTTCTTTATGTAATAACTGAAGGAAGAAAAAAATCTTGGAGGGTGCTGTCATTGCTGGTGTGCAAAGTGCTGCATAGAGCAAGGCTGTCTGGGACAGCATTGTTCTTGCCATTGGTTCATCCCAGCCATTGCTTGGTTTGTTGGCTCCCAGCCTGTGAGCACTTTCTCAAAGTTTGTTCCTTTGGCCAGAGCTACTCTTCTCGTGAATGAAATCTGAGGACTGTTGTGCTGAAATACTGTCTTCCACCAGCTCTCCCCTCCCCTTCTTTGGATGTGGCCTTTCTTCTTGGGACAGGGAGACTTCCCAGTGTCTATTGAGAAGTGAAAGCATGTTAAACAAAGAAACTCAGCATTGAAAAGCTCTACAAGACATGAAAACCTCCTCTTGCACAGTGCTGGTTTCTGGGCTCTTCTGCTGAACCTGCAGCACATGCTGTTGAGAGTGCTTCCATGGCTGATACCCAATGGCCTGTGGTGGAGATGGGAGTCAGCGCAGTGGGGGAATTGAGAAGATGGTTGAAATGCTGTTCTTTGGCTGATCTTCAGTTTGCCTAGACCTGCTCCGTAGAGGCTGGGGGCCTTGGCTGGGCTAAGTCATCTGGTTGACATAATTTTTTTTTTTTTTCTTGTCAACCACCACTCTCATGCATGACATCTCTGACAAAGAGCTGAAATTGTCTTCTGAGAACATATTTACAAGAAGCAATGTAATCTCTGCTGTTGCTATAGGGTAGCCATAATTAAAAGCAAACCATGGGAGTTTGGTGTCCAAATTAGGATGTAATTACATACAGCAAAAGAAGGGGGGGGAGTATCTATAGGCTGATGGATCATTTGTAATATACTCTAATAATTTTAGTTTGTAATCTAATTATAAGACAACAAGGACAGGAAGAAAGTTGGGTAGTAATCAGAGGAGCTGACTCATGGCATTGAAACAATAAACAATTTTCTTCCTCCAAAAAAACCCAAAAGAGTGTTTTGAAATGGCTTTTGGAATTGAATATTTACAGGACCAAAAGCTGATAGACTTTCTGTTATGTCATAACTAATCTTGATGGTAAAGAACTTTCTGACTCTGTCACACCCAGTTAAATCTAATTGGACAATGTTAACCAAGGAGGAGTGTGCTGATACAGATCTGTACTAGGAACCCACCTGTCATTTCCCCATGTTCTCTGCAGTAGCATCTTCCTCTAATGAGCATAAACCAAACAAAAATTCCAACCTCAGATAAGGCATCACTTGGATAAAACCAACCTTGACTTTTCTGTCTTTTATGATGAAGTTATTCTGCAGCTTTTTCATCCTGTTTCTTGCTGCAGATATTCTGAGGAAACACTGAGCTTTGGTTAAAATCCAACCCCGTGTTTGTCCAAAAATTCTGTTGACTTAAAGTAATTGCACCTTTATTTTAATATATTAAATATATACAAGTCCAGCAGACCTTTAGATAATGTCATAGCTTTACTGGTGGCACTTAATCAGAGGTGGAAGCTGTAGGACTGCTTTGTTTCTAAGCACACATAGTTGTATGAGCTTTTCAATCCCACTGCTCAAATGGGGAACTGGGAGTGTTTGCCCCCTGTGGGAAGACAATGGTGAGCATGTGAGAGAGTTAGGAAGAGCATCTCAGGAGGTTTAGAGACTATCCACTTACTTATTTTTCAGTTGGCAAGAGTTTGGCACTGTTGAGGATCTTCTTGCTGTTTGTGAGTTTTTAAACTTCTTGGCAAAGTCTCGTTTTCCTACCTGCCCTCAGCCAGCATCTTGGATATCTTGTAATTGGGGTTAGGATCAAGGCAGAGCTATTGCAGGTTACACCTTTGTGGTTGCGTCTACAGGTCCAGATCTTTGTGCTCTTGTTGGATTAGCCCAGCTCATGGGAAATAACTGGGCTTTTGATAGTCTGTTAACTCACCAGGTGTGTGTTTGTCCAACGCGTCTTTGCTGCTGCCGAGCTGAAAGCATCACTGCTGCAGCATTGAAAAAAATCTGCTGTTGAAAAGATTGTCCCGATCCGTTTGATCACTTCTATGTTTGTGATGGACTGCAGTCTGTTGCTTATTGGCTGTGGGGAACCTTACTGGTTCTAAGCCTGCAAAGCATCTCCTTGCCCGCCCTAGACGTGCAGCCCTTGCATTAGCCATTCGCCGCACACAGTCTGATGAGGCACATTAAAAACTACATTGAACTTTAATGGGTTTTTAAATACTGTAGCTCCTTGCCAGCCCTGCACTCGGCATGAGGGAAGCAGCTCTTGGCAGTGGTGGACGAGGGCAGCTGTTCCTCCTGGATGTCTGTGGCAAAAAGTGCTATTTTATGAACTCCTTTGCTTTTGGCTGGTGGCAGCGTGTGCTCCCTGAGTTTAATTTTGCTCAGCCTCTGAAATGAATTGAACCTGGTGTCGCTTGGCTGTGTGTCGGAGGTGTTTTATCTTCTCCAGCTGAGGAGGAACAGGCTGAATGAGGTAGGTGGAGGTGCTGGGGGAAGTGCTCTGAGCTGGGCATGCAGCTTAAACCACCACCCATAGCTGGACACACAGGCATCTTGCTCATTGCCACCTTGAGCCAGGAAGGGCCGTCCACTCCTTATGCTTTCCTTCAGATGCTGGTACAGCGCACAACGGTGTCATCTTGTTCCTCTGACTTCCCGCCTGCACGACACAGCTTGGCCACTGCTGCCTCACAGTTGGACATAATGTAAAATTATATAGAGGGGGAAAGAACCCAACTCCTTGGGGAGGTCTATGGCTGTGAGGTTTTCTCTTTCTGAAGAAATTTCTAACCGTTGCCCTGTCTTCCCTGTGTGCTCATCAGAGATACCTGGGGCAAGAAATAGCCTTGTTTTTCTTGGCTTTTTGCCTAAAGTAATTCATGGGTCTTGAGGATGTCTGTGAAATGCATTCCTAAGTTTCAGTGCCCAAAAGCTGGAGAAATAGTGTTGTTTTTACATGCAAGCACGCTTTGGTGCATCTGTAGCCTGCTGTGGCTGCTGCCTGTGTGGTCCAGCCTCATCACCTCAGTATGCTGGTGGGGATGGCCATCCTTAATGTCTGTCACCTCACATTGGTTTAATCGGTGTTCTGCTCTTCCTGTTGAGTTGGGGATGATGGTTTGCTGATCCTGCACATGTGAGCACTTGTAGCAGGACTGTTTTGGGATATCAGATGATTATTCATGGTTAGACATTGCTCTGGCTGTTAGTGCGATGAGCTGCAGAGAGCTGTCAAGTGGAAGCCCACAGCTTCAGTGTATTCTCCTACTGGGGCCCTAGTTGAGACCTTTCTGAAGGACACTGTGCAATCTAAAGGGCTTGCTGCTATATTTGTGCCATTCAGCTGTATTCTTAGCTGTAGGAAACAGCTGTTGATAGAGCACCTTTAGAAACTCAAATTCAATAGCAATTCAAGGCATGGCTGAGCTCTGAAATGCTGTGGAGAACCTAAATGGTGGAAATGGAGTGACAAAATAGCTAAAACCTTTTGGCTTTTGTTCTTCTTGAGCTGTCTGGCTTTTGTGTGTTGACTGGTCTGCTTGCTTGGACTGCTGACATGCATCTTCTCTCTTGACTGTCAGATTCAATACAGTGGAAATGTTAATCCTGACTATGGGCACAGTGCAAAGAATGATCTTCCAGTAAAAAACACGTATAGAGGCCATCTTATGTATCTGGTTATGTGAAGAACAAATCTGTACACGACGCTGATCATGTTTGCTTATGTTTTATTATGAAGTCCCATCCTACCAGATGGTGGAAGCTGGTTTGTGTTGCCTCCATCTACTGAACCTGCACAAGACTTTAGTGGATCCTCTTCTTTCTTAGTTTCTGGAACAGGGCTCCCATTGGGATTGAGGGGGTTTTAGTGGTCGTATGTGGTGGGTGGGAAGAATGACATGATTGCCTACCACATCTACAATTTGGGCTAGTCAACATCCCTTGCCAAAGGCCGTAAACTTCTCTGAGGTATTCCTCAACAGTTTGGAACATGATGATGTCCTTTATTGGCTTTTATTTCCAGGCTATAACCGTGTAGGATCTAAGCCATACTCACAAAGTCCTTGAAGTTTTAAGCAGCAATCTCATTCTCCTTGATCTCCAGTGTGTGCTGTCACATCAGCCTGTCAGCATTCCCTGCTGAACTGGGGCTCCATGTTGCTACAAGATTTTCTGGTCCTCTTTCAAAGTGATTTCTCCTCTCTTTCTCCCATACCTTCCATTTCCATGACCTTACAGCTGTTTCTTTTTTTCTTTTTTTTTTTTTAATGGCTTTTCTGAGAGCTTGGCTTCTCCTTTGTTCTTCTTTCAAGCCCAATTCACATTGGGTGAGGCAGAGCTACTGTCACTATCTGAATATTTGTCCTTTGTGTCCAGGACGTTTTCCTTAATGGTGACATTTTGCTGGCTCCATACTGTATGGCCAGCAGCAGAGCTGTCCTGCCTGCAGGATTCTCCACAGAAACTCAGCAACATCTTGCTAGACCTGTGCTGGCATCGTTTATCTGTTAAAAGCAGTTTGGGAATCTGTGTGTGGTCTGTAGGGCTTTGCTGGAGGATAAAATTCTCAAGGCACAGATTGCTGTGTCAGTGGTGAACATGGAACGTCAAGCAGGGACAAAACCCCAACCAATGTCTTGTAGTTCTCTGGGGTGGTTTTTCTATTAGTGTATCTTGTGGGGCTGAAGGAAATATTTTCTGGGATTTAAATGATGGCCCATTTTGAGATCTGCCATAAGAAGGGGACCTGACTTGAGATATCTTCTATGAAGGCTAACATCTGGAGTGGTACATTTTCCTGTCACAGAAATCTGTTGTTTTACTGCTTTTTGGGTGGATGGGCTGAAGCACAAATAGGTCAACAGACACTGGGTGCTCCCAAGTCAGCAGCAAACTTGGAATTCTACAGTAAATTTAGGTGTCCTATTCCAGAATTAAATTCTTCCAGTCCCAGGAGCCACTGCAGTTGGGTGATGTTCTGACTCTTGGGTGATGCTCCAACTCTGGTGGTGCTATCGCAGAGAAGGACGCAGCCTATAAACCTCAATTGCTCTAGGTGCAGCCTGAGTGTGTCTGAATAGTGCTCTCCCACCCAGGGAAAGCGTGGCAGCTTTATGGTGGCACGCTTGATGTGTTCATGGGCTGCTGAGCATCTGGCCTCTACTGCTCTTGTGCAGAAGTATTTGGTCAGGATTTTTTATTTTCTTCCCCCTGTAGTTGATGAACAGTGCACAAACTGCAGAAGCATTTGATCGAATAACATTTACCTCTGAAATGGAGCTTATGTGTATGAACAAACCTGTGCAGGGATAGTTAGAAGGAAAGTTCATCATACCACCCATGTCTTTAAACCTATGAACCTACTATCCTCCCTTCACCCCAGTTTTTTCAGGTGTGACAAGCTCAAAAGCAAGGAAGCTCTCTCTGAATGCACAATAGACATGACACAGTGTATATATTTTTGGAAAATCAAGAACAATTGGTATGTTACTGAAGGGAAAATACCACTGATGCTGCACTACTGAAGGAAATCCCACTGTTGCTTTTTTTTTTTCCCCCCAGAAGCTACAGAATTTACTACACCGTTAATGTGCTGAAAGAAAACGGTTATAAATTAGTCTCTGTAGCCAGTCATACTTGTACTACAGAAATGCTCATATTTATGAGAGTGGTCAAACATGCAATAGTGTCCAGAGATGTATGGCAGTGTTTACAATAGACCATAGCACTGTGTGATTTATCGCAGCGCACTATATAGCAGGCTGTAATGTGCATTGTAATTAGGGTAATGTACCCGGTAATAGCTGAGAAATAAATTCTGCACTGAAGCTTTCAGCCCCAAAATGCAGAATCTAATGCAGATTCCACTAAGATAAATGTGGAAAGAAACCCTCATCTAATGTGTTAAAGGCCTTCAGGTGAATTCTGAGGTATGTGTGTACACAGAATCACAGGGTGGTAGCGGTTCATACATATTATGTAGGTCTCAAGTTTGTGGGAAAAATCCCTTATCCTTCCCTTGGGCACCTCTTTCCTTCTATGAGATGGAGCTTTTCTCTTCCCCACGGGCTCATTCTTCCTTCATCAACCCAGGTAGGACTGGGAAGTGCTTTACTGATTAATTAATATTAGCCAGTCCCACATCTTTACTTGCATGCTCCTGGTGTGACACTTTTTAAGACTTGATAGTTTTAGAGAGAGGATAACTGAAGATCTCATTTTGCAGCTTTGTGATCATCATCTAGTTCCTTATCTCTGTTGTAGCTGGTAGTCAGGTGTACTGTAACACATCAGTTTCAGGCAGGACTGGGTCTCCATGTGGACTCCTAGAATGTTTTCTGGTGCACTGCTGAACGATGAAAGTTCAGCTGGCAAGTACTAATGATACCAGTTGATAGACAAGGGACTTGGCTCCCAAAGGGCTTCTGCTGTGAAGTGGTGTCAAGAAGGACTGAGCTGAGACCTTTTGAGCTTTGCTTCCTGACTAAGATGCACTCTGAGTGCTTGGAGAAAAGGAATTTCTTCGTTTGATGTAGGATGGTATTTACTTCATTACTCGCTATCTCTTCATCTGGTATAAAGGCACTTTTTATTTATTTCTCCTTATAAGGAGCCTTTATAATTCAGATCCTTATTAGGAAATAATTTGATTTTTGAGGCTAGTGCTGTGTTGTTTGCGTGTTTGTTTTTCTTTTCTTTCATTCTTCTCTCGCTAGATGTCTTTTGCTCCGTAGATCATGAGTGTTTGATTGGGGGTGAAAGAGTCAAACCAAAGCCAATTTATTTTGTCTGTCAAACTTCCTCTTTGTAATATTCTTCTTTATGTAAAAGATGACACAAAATCAATCTCCCGGTTACCTTCGCCGTTCTGCTTGCGGCAGCTCTTGCTCAATGATTCTTATTTTTTCGTTTGGTTGCATTTTATTCTTTAATGCATTTTCAAATACATCATCAAATAATAATAATACTTGTGAAGGGGAAGATCTTCCTTCCAGTTGAAGGTCTGAGTGCAGATGTGCATTCATACAGGCTTTTGTCTAACCTTTTGTGATCATACGGCTTTTTTTAGACTGGGATGCCAGGGGAAGGAGTTGAGTGACAGTCAAGAATGAAGACTGAGGATATCAAATGGCAGAGTGGGAGATGGCTTCTGTGTTCTTTTTCAAGCAAAACATATTTGAAATCTTCCAAATATCCTTTTAGTTTGTGCTCCAGTTCTGTTAACTTTTCTTTCCCATCCCGATGCTCTTCTTTTGCTTTTTTAGATTCTCTGTTGTCTTTGTGTTGGACTGTGAAAGCACATGCATGGTTGTAAGTGAAATGAAATGAAACATGAAATCTTAAAAGTACCATTCCACTGATGTTATTCATTTTTTTTCCTGCATGCTTTAATTCAATACAGGCTCTTCCATCCTATAATTTTTAATTTTAATAGACTTTTTTGAGAGCCTTTATATTTGTAGAGTTTCTGATTCAAAGAATAAAAAAAGGAAAAAAAAAATTAGATATCACTGAGATTCTAACCTGAACTGGATGAACTAGTTCATTTTAATATATTTTGTAGTCGAGATTCTGCATTGCAAGACCTCATTTCCCCACACATAATAAGTGCTAAACGTTAATTCTGTGGTCGTGGTTTAAGGTATTGATCTGTAAAACTGGGAAGAGTGCTTTTTTTTAACTTCTTTTTTGTTGTTGTTGTTGAGAGACTATTGGAGAACTGACTGATGGCAAGGGGTGGTGAACAGGAGCACTTGAGCCAAAGTGAGCCGAGCCCCACCAGTTTGAAGACAGAGGGCAGTGATTTAACCACTGCTTGGTTTACTGGAAGGTCATTCTCATAAAAGTCTGAACTAGTGAATTTTAAGCCTAAAGTCACTGAAGGACCTAGATATGAATCTGAATATGAGTCAGCAGAGTGTCATTGTTAGAGACCATCAGCCACATCCCCTGTTAATACAAGCCTAGCCATCAGGTGTGAGAAAAAGATCCTTCCCCTTTGCTTGACACTTGTGAGGCTGTTTGGACGTAGTGTCCACTTTGAGGCCTCTCAGTAAATTAAAATAGGTTGGTATGTTGAAACACCTCCAGAGGGGGCCACCAAGTTATGTGGATGGTGGAGCCCAGGACATAGGTGAATGAGTGGGGAGAAGAATGGGGTGTGTTCAGCCTGAAGTGGAGATGGCAGAGGGGAGACCTTACTTCTGCCTGCAGTTCAGCATGACTGATTTTGAAGACTGGATCAGGGACCTGGAGATGCTCAGGCCTTGTCCATTATTGAGTAACTCTAACTGGAGCTCCTTCAAGAAGGAGGATAGACATAGGGACTTCCAGAGGTTGCTTTTAACCTGAATTACTCTGTGACTTTTAAGTTTGCCTTATTTCAGGCTCAAACATTGGGGTGCTCCTGCACATGGGGTGAACCTGCTGACACTTACCCAGTGTTTAGTAGGAAGTAGCTAGCCTCTACAACTCCTCTGATGGTAACTGTGAAATTACCATTTTTTCAGTTCTTCCTTTAAGCCAGAGAGGTTGTGGAGTCTCCTTCTCTGGAGACTTTCAAGATCTATCTGGATGCATTTCTGAGGGATGTGCTCTAGTTCTGTGCTGCTCTGGCAGGGGTGTTGGATTCAATGATCTTCGGAGGTCCCTTCCAACTCCTACCATTCTGTGATTTTTCCTTAACGTGAAAGGTGACACCAGTTTCTGTAAAATGGCAAGCTAAAACTTTATTATAATCTCAGCTCTTGTGGAGATGAACTACTCTCCTGAAAGTGTTACACCTCACTTCTGAAATTGAAAACCATAAGATTTTCTTCAGGTTTCTCCCTTCTCCAGCAGTGATTAATTCCTGCTGCTGTAATGGAATGAATTGAATGGCGTGAGGTAAATCCAAACATGTGGAGACCTTTACTCATCTTTAATCATCTGCTGTCCAGTGCCACGGTGGGATAAATTATTATTGCTATTATAAAAGCTGCAATTCATCTTCCTGCAACTGAGCCTCATAGCTAATTTTTTATTTTTATTTTGTTTTCCTTCGGACATAGTAGTTTTGGGGGAATTTTTTTTTTATGTCTACCAATATACAAGAAATTAAGCCTATTTGTGGTGGTGCTGTCACCATCCTGTTACTGCTCATCACGATCTGATTGCAGTAGTTTCTAGTCAAAACGACCCAAACCATGGTAGCTCTGCATGTGCTTGCTTCTGCTCTCAAATATTTGATTTTTCAGCAGCCAGTCTTCCTTTCCTGTCTCCATAATCGCTTCTCCTGACGCATTGGGAAGAGCTGGTACGAACACACAGGTATTTTGTCCTGATGAGATACTTGGCAGGTCTTTATTAGCTTTTTCAGTGTCGTTCTCCTGATGTGAGCCGAGGATCAGAAGCTGGGTTATTTTAAGGGACTTATAAGACAAAATATAAGCTGCTTCAGTTCCCTTTCTTCCTCTGTGTATGCACAGGCTACATTGTGGAAGCTGCTGGAATTATATCTCTTAACAATATAGCCTTTCATCTTTTTGAGACTGTAATATATATATAATCCAACTGGTTGGTTTATTACATTTTTTGTAGCTGGCAAATTTTCCCAAAGATTAGACTGGGAGGAAAAATGCTTTCAGAGTGAGATATATGAAGGTGTGAAACAGTTTCTGAGGAGAGGCACCAGAAGCACCAAGGTTTGAGTTACTGCAAAGTGAACAGTCCAGAGGATGGCAGAATACCTGCCGAGGGCATTGATGTCTGGGTGACCTGTCTGGGATGGATTAACTCATGCTGGGGGTCATCTTCTTTAGACACAAGTCCTCACAGGATGGAGAGGTCCTGCTGGGAGGAGAATTGGCTCTTGTCAACAGGTCCGTTGGATTCACAGTGTCTTTAAGATGTGTTTCCTATAAAACAGCTTAAGTGTCTACTCACTAGTAGACTGCAGGGTGCATTCCCAGTTATTGATGCCTTCTAAATGGTTAATTACTGGTATTCCCTTGCTTGCTTAAAGGATTTAAATAGCCTCTCTCCAGGGAGACCATATTGCAGCTTGTCAACACTTCAAGGGGGTTTATAAGAAAGATGGGGACAGACTTTTTAACAGGGCCTATAGCGACAGGACAAGGGGTGATAGTTTTAAACTCAAAGAGAGGAGATTTAGACTCCATAACAGGAAGAAATCCTTTACACTGAGGGTGGTGAAACACTGGACCAGGTTGCCTAGAGAGGTGGTCAATGCCCCATCCCCGAAAACATTCCAGACAGGTTGGTCTGGGTTCTGTGCAACCTGCTGTTGTTGAAGATGTTCTTGGTCATTGCAGAGGGGTTGGTCTAGATGACCTTTAAAGGTGCCTTCCAACCCAAACCATTCTGTGATTCTGTGACTGACTATATTAGTACTACTCTGTGGTCTCAACCTGTTTCCCATGTAGGCAGCTGAGACAGACTTTGCTTAAAGCTCAGTGTTGAGTAGCAAAGCTGGCACAGGTAAGACATCCTCACCTCTTCCAGGCAAACAAGTTAGAGTGCAGATCAGTTGGCCAATATTTATTCTCTTTCCTAATAGCGCAGCCTAGATGATTCTCAATAGATGCTCTGACAATCTGTTGCTGAAGGTTTTGTAATTGCTCATGCATGCTTAAATTTTCTTCATGGTGAAGGACAGTTCGTTTTAAGGGTGAGCTGAGCCCTTGAGGTTATTTCTGGTACCCATTTTATCATTTGTTCATTTGAATAGAACTTCTGCAGGGATTTAAGGCTTGGGCAGGTGGTGGTTTTATGGCCAAAATGGAAAGACCAAATACTAATTGGTACAATATAGCTTTTTGGATCGAAGAGCTGATGGCTATTTTTCACAATTTCAAGGCTTTCCTGATGCAAATATTAGCTTAGCTCCAGTTTTGTGCAATCTGCATGGGCACAATCATGTTCTGCATATCAAAGCCCCCCTTCCCTTTTTAGAAAAAAATTATTTCCTGAGACAGTGGCGAGGTCTTGGAACAGTCTGCCCAGGGAGGAGGTGGAATCACCATCTATGGAGGTATTCAGCAAACATCTACATGTGGCACTTCAGGACAAGGCTTAGTAGTCCTGATATAGACAGCTGGACTTGACGATCTTGAAGGTCATTTCCAACCATAATGATTCTGTGATTCCTGCAAAGATTGACTTTTTTTTTTTTTTCATTTTGATGGCAAAATGTCTTTTCATAGTGGATGGGAACATGGGGAATAAGTGATGCAGTAGAAGATTTGAAAGCTTGTTTCTATAAATGGTAAGGACAAGTTCAGCATTTTTTTTTTAAGTAATTTTAATATACATCCTGGTGGAGGCTCAAGCTTCATTTATGTGGCTTTTCGAATGCAAGCCATGCCATTTCTAAAGAGCTCAACAGCCCAGCTTTGCATTTCCCTAGCAAAGCTAAATATACTGTGCAGTGTCTGAGACCTTCTCTTCTCTACAGAGAATTTTCTTTTCTTTGATACATTGCTCCACTTCACCACAGAGGGCTTCCTTTCAGTCACGCAAGGCCTGATTAGTCCCATATTCCCATACAGGTGTGAGTCCTGGCTGGATCAACTCATCACCATATTTTAAGCTGATGACCTGAGCTTTGTGCAGGTTATTGCATGGGGTTCTTCCAGAGACAATCCTTACCACATAAAAAGGTTAATTTTCATTTTTTGTTTATTAAAGATCTGGGGCACCATTTGCAAGAGTATGTCCTGAATGCTTTTTTAAAACCTAGCTTCCAAAAAAGAAAGTTGTCTGTCTCTCTGTATTATTTGATGTCTTATCTGTTACCTTCACTGTAGAAAGTGCATTACTGCATTTCAGAGATAACCTTATTCCTGTATATCTGAAGCTGTACTGCTCTAAGTTTCTGTAGTGCCTTTCATTGTAGCATCTCCAGCAGCTTTGCAAGTGTGCTGCAAAGTAGGTCAGTGTTATTCTCATTTATAATATAGAGGCTGAGTCTTTAGGTTTCTCTCTAACCAATTTCTTGTTGTTTGCAAGTGGCTCTGGCTGTGGACAAGTTGCTGACTTTTTAGCTTTGTTTTGCAGTTCTGAACCTCCCCCTCCTTTCCCCTGCGCAATTGCAGACTGCTTCTGAGATGTTTGAGGAGAGGCTGTGTACCTCCCTGGTTCTGTCAGCTGGTACCTAATTTGCACATTGGGCTTTTTTGTCGTTGTGCTCTACAAAATGCCTTCATCTCTGTTTCCAGGAGCATTCAGCACCGCACAGAGTGAGAAGTAGAGTGTGAAAAATTATCTCAAATACAGCAATTAAACTTGACCTTTCCGTGTGTTTGTTTTTCCTTGCATTTCATAATGATTTTTTAAGTTCTTAAGAGTTGCCCAGGAGCGGCTGATCCATCAGTTGAAGGTGAAGGAGCAGTGCTGCAGGAAGGCTTGTATCTGTCCTGGTGAGAACTTGCACTCTTGTTGAATTCATTGCCTTTCCCAAAATGTTCCAAAAAATCATTTGAAGAATTTACCCAGACGCTGTCTTCTTCCACTGCATTCCCACCTTGATGTACCCTTATCCTTTAGGAATGATCTGCAACTAAATTCAGCTGGCTCCTCACATCTCTGTACACCCCCCTGCCTAATTGCCCCCCTCTCTCCCTTGCATATTGCAAAAGTCATCAGCGGAAGTAAAGCAACAGTCGCCTTTCCTTGGAGATCACAAGTAAAATACTGGAAAATAACCTGTTGTCAGGGTTTAGGGTCAGGGTGACCCCGTAGACCTATAACAGATGCTCTCTGTTAACCCCCTGCCCTCTCCAAAGGGGAAGAGAAAGGGAATAAGGGAGAGAGACTCAGCCATCAGAAAAGGGAACTGGAACAGCTTTAATGAAAATATAAAATAATAAAAATCGAATATGTACAAATATATACAAAACCAGTATCGAACCCAACCTCCCCTTCATGGCAATTATGTCACCGTCACCACTAATGCTGTGGAGCAGGCACTGGGGGCTCCCAGCCTGGGCCCCAGAGCAGATGGGAGCTGTGTTCAGGAGCTGGATTCTGGTACTGGATTCAGGAGCACACTGATTGGGATCGAAGGCAGAATGGACAGAGTCCTCCTTGGATGCTCCAAGGGAAGAACTGAAAGAGGACCTGAGCCAAACTGAGCAAAGATGGCAAATCTGTCGAAGAAGGGAGAAGAGCCTGGGAGCCCCTAGAGAGACCTGACCCTCCAGATCCTTCTGCTTTATATTGAATATGACGTTTATGGGCTGGAATCACTTGTTGGTCAGTTTGGGGTCACCTGCCCTGTCCGCTCCTCCCTGCAGGTGCTGCCTTTCACTTCCCTGCACCCCCAGTGTGGTACACAAGATCCAGCAGTGGCCTTGGTCTGCACACCAGCCCTTGGTAGTAACTCTGACCATGGGGTGTTACCACTGCTGGCAGCAGACACTGCCTGGGAAAACAGGCTGCTGACTACAGACAGTGCAATGAGTTACAAGAACTGAGATGAAAAGTAGAATCACTGAACAGAATTAGTTCTGTTTTCACTCAAACCAGGACACCTGTTTACGGCAGACATTGACCCAGAAGGATCATTGTTCTTGAATTTCTCTTGAAACTGTGTGGATATTCTGACCCCTTAACAGAGCACTGAGTGTTTTATGATGCTAATTGATGTGCCAAAGGACGCTTGGGTTTATTGAAAGATGAGGTCTGTGGTGCACTCTGCAGCGGTCAGTTGGAAGAACAACTGGAAAATGACCTTTGGGTGCATTTAGATCCTGTTTAGGCAAAATACCTGGTGTTTTGACTGGTCCTTGAATAGCCAAATAGAAAGACTTATATGGAATTTTTATCAGTTTGACATGGTAGAGTTGATGGGGGACATTGTATCCCAGAACTACTGAAGTGATTGTCCTCCTGTACTTGGCACGGGTGAGGTCACGGCTCAGGAGAGACCACATCGCTCTCTACAACTCCCTGAAAGGAGGTTGGAGCCAGATGGGGTTGGTCTTTTTTCCCAAGGAACAAGCAATAGGATAAGAGGAAATGGCCTCATGTTGCACCAGGGGAGGTTTAGGTTGAGCTTCAGGAGCACTTTCCTGTGAGGGTTGTCTGGACCTGGCCCAGGCTGCCCAGAGCAGTGGTGGAGTCCCCATCCCTGGAGGGATTTAAAAGACATGTAGGTACGGTGCTTAGTGACATGGTTTAGTGGTGGACTTTGTAGTGGTTGGACTCAGCGATCTCATGGGTGTTTTTCAACCTAAATGATTCTGTGATTCTCTGGTTGGACTTTATATGTGATCTAGAGGAGCGACACGGGAGTCCTTCAGACTTGTAGATGCCTTTAAAATTTTTGCAGTTTAGATTGCTGGGCAGAAAGACTTGGTGTCATGGTGTCTCCAGTAAAAGACAAACTAATCCATAGGGCGCAGGCTGAAAAACAGTGAGCTGAAGTAATTTGAAATGAAGTGGAAAGCCTCTAGTGCTCTCACTAAATTTTGGTATAGGCCTCTGTTGCCTGTAAATAACTATATGCCACTGCTTGCAGCTAGGTTGGAAAGTTGGACTCCAAAACGCATTCCTGAGAAGCAATCTGCTTTATTTCCTGGCCAAAAGATATCAATGTCTATTCCATTTTTGGTCCATTTCTGCTGCTTCTGGAAGCAGTGATGATGTGTTGATTCCCAGAACATGCACTTACTGCGGCTTGCAAAGGCGTGACATCTACCAATGAATCAAAATGTCCCTGGTAGGCATTAAAATGTGCTTTCTTTGGAGGTGCGTATGAAAATTGGGTCTTATCCCCTTTCCCTCTAAGCTCAAAAAGCTTCAGAGGATTATGAAGTTGAAAACAGCAACAGCTCTGTTCATAAATTAAATGATGAAAAAGTAAATCTAGAGAAGTTTGCTTTTCTGTGCCACAGAGCTGTAGTTGCTTTTGGAGTGGGACACAACAGTAAGGCAATAAATTTGGTAGTTATATCTAACCTGTTTGGCAAGATGATGGATAAAACAAAAAATAGAAGTATCAAGATTATATGCTAGATTATCTGATCCTGCTCTGGCAGGGGGGTTGGACTCAAAGATCTACAAGGTCCCTTCCAACCCCTGACACCCTGTGATGCCCTGTGCTACCTGTGATCAAACTCTTCAAAGTCACGTTCTGTCCCTCCTTTATGTGGAGTTACCATCTTCTCAGGGTTTAGGGCCAGGGCAGCCCCCTAGACCTATAACAGATGCTCTCTGTTAACCCCCCTCCCTCCTCAGAGGGGAAGAGAAAGGGAATAAGGGAGAGAGACATAGCCATTAGAAAAGGGAGCTGGAACAGCTTTGATGAAAATTAAAATGATGGTAATAAAAATGGAATATTTACACGTATATATCCCTCTGTACTTGGCACTGGTGAGGCCACACCTTCAGTATTGCATTCAGTTCTGGGCCTCTCACTGTAAGAAGGACATAGAAGTGCTGGAGTGTGTCCAGAAAAGGTCAACAAGGCTGGTGAAAGGGCCTAGAGCACCAGTCCTATGAGGAGCAGCTGAGGGAGCTGGGGTTGGTTCATTTGGAGAAAGGGAGACTGAGGGGAGACTTTCTCACTCTCTACAGCTATCTGAAAAGAGGTTGGAGCACGGAGTGGGACGGCCTCTTCTGGGAACACGTGACAGAGCCAGAGGGAGTGGCTGCAGGCTGTGCCAGGGAAGTTTAGGCTGGCTATTAGGAAATANCACAGAACGGACAGAGTCCTACTCAGATGCCATCCATGGAAGAAGCGAAGAAGCTGGAAGAGGACCTGAACTGAGCCGGGTAGAAGTGCCCATGTGATCCCTCAGCTTTATACTGAATATGCCATCCATGGACTGGGATCCCTGGCTGGTCAGTTTGGGGTCCCCCGTCCTGGCCGTCCCTCCCTGCAGGTGCCAGCTTTTCCTTTCTTCCCCCACCGTGGTGCACAAGCCTAGCAGTGGCCTTGGTCTGTACCCCCCTGGGTACTGACTCTGCCCATGGGGTGTTCTCCCTGCCAGCAGCAGCCACTGCCTGTGCCAACAGCTGCTGCCTGCAGCCAGGGCAGGGCGGCAGAGGAGGTGAGCTGAAAAGTAAAATCGCTGAACAGAATTAGTTCTGTTCTCACTCAAACCAGGCCAGACACAAATAGTTGTCCAGAATGATACCTCTCAGCAACAAGTCTATTAAATTAGGATGTTTAATGAATGTCATAATATATGTGTGAAGGTCATTGGTGCTGGACTGGATAGAATATAGATCACGCTGTTTAAAAGAGCTTTGAGAGAGGTTGCAAACTACCAGTCAGATTTATTTCTTTGAAAATAATTATCATCCTCGCAGGCAAGAGAAGGTGCCTGCAGAGAGCTCTGTCCATGGCACACTTGCTGTTTTAGAGACTCTGCGCTCATTCTAAAGAACATAATTCCATGCCAAAAAGCTCTTGCTCTTAGGTAGTTCAAAAGTTGATATTTTATTTTTTCTCCTTTTTTNTTCTTTTTTTTTTTTTTTTTTTTTTTTTTGGTAATCAATTAGCAGAATAAAAATGTCACAGCTATATATAGGCTGTAGAAACTCAATGTTAGTTTTCAGCAGGATGTTCTAAGAGAACACTGCTAAGGGCAGAGCCACTGAAGGAGGCGGGTGGATGCTGAGCTGCCTGTTGAAAATAGCCAAATTCAGCCTTTGATTATTATTTTTCACCAAAATCATGTCATCTCTCCCCAAACTTTGGTTCCTTTGTGCGCTCTAGAGTGTCACTTGATTTCAGTGACATTACTCTTGGTGCTAGGGAAAAGGGAGAGGCTGAGAGATTCCTTCTTGTGTTCCCTGAGATTTGTGGGGCTTTTCAGAGCATGAATACTCAACCCAGGGATGTCTGTCAGGAGGGAAGTGGTTTTGGCACATGAGAATATAGCACTTCTGTTATAATATCTTGGCTTTTAATTCCTATTACAAAAGGCTTGTGTCTCCTGTCAAAACCATGATTTTTTGGCAGCATGCAGATAAGCTTGAGGGCAGGTAGTGATGGTTTACTGCAAGCAGATCCTGCTCGCTCAGCACCCCAAAGTCTTCTCATCCTACAAATAATCCACATTTTTCTCTCGCTACCCATGAAACTGTATCCTGGGCTCCATCAAAAGAAGTGTGGCGATCAGGTCAAGGGAGGGGGTTCTGCTTCTTTGTTTTACTCTGTTGAGACCCCACCTGGAGTTTCTGTGTCCAGCTCTGGAGCCTTCAACCCAAGAATGACATGGACCTGTTGGAGAGGGTCCAGAGGAGGGCATGAGGATGATCTGAGGGCTGGAACACCTTGCTTACAAGGACAGGCTGGGAGAGTTGGGAGTTGGGGTTGCTCAGCCTGGCGGAGTGCTCTGAGGAGACCTTATTGCAGCCTTACAGTACTTGAAGGGGGCCTACAGGGAAAGATGGAGGATGGGCTTTTTAACAGGGCCTTCTATGATAGGACAAGGGGTGATGGTTTTAAACTGAAAGAGGGGAGATTTAGACTGGATATAATGAAGATTTTTTTTTTTTACACAGTGGTGAAACAGTGGACCAGGTTGCCCAGAAAAGTGGTAGAAGCCCCATCCCTGGAATCATTCCAGGTCAGGTTGGACAGGGCTCTGAGCAACCTGCTCTAGTTGCAGATGTCCATTTACTGCAGAGGGGTTGGACGAGATGACCTTGAAGGTCCCTTCCAACCCAAACTGTTCTATGATTTTGTGATTTTTCTGGGCACACCAAGGTGGAGACCAGTTTCTTTACTCACTTGAATGGTTTAGATTTTTTATTGTTTTGTTTTGGGGTTTATTTGAGAACACTGTGTTTGCTGGGCAGCATTGCCACTGTGAGAACCTGCAGATGTGAGTTCTCATCTGCACGTCCCTGTAGCTGTTGTGTTTGCACACTGAAAGTGCATTTGTACTGAAAGGCTGATTGTGGGTCTGCAGGTGTTCACATTGTTATGGGGAAGATTTTATTTGCTACTTGAAAAAGAGATGGTTTCTGCTGAGGAAGTCAAGCTGGTAATAGATAGGCTTTAGTGCCACTGGTGCACCTTGGAGATGCAGCTTTTGAACCCTTCACCTCATCCTCTGCCATCCCTTTGCCCTAGTCCCTTTCTTGCTTTTTTTTGGAATCTAAAAGTAGCCGAGTATAAAAATCTTGGAAATAAGTGAAACAGTTTACTGGTAAATTGCCAGCTGTTACCCACAGCAGGCAGGATTAAAGTGCATCTGGCTTTTAGTCCCTCTCTGGTCTGGAAAATGACTCATTTCATCCCAGAGCAGATACATGAAATAAGGCGCTTGTCTCTATCAAAGGTTTGCAACCAGTGGAACAAAGCAAGGAAGCCAGGATTTAAACTGTCTGATATTATTCACCTTCCACTCTTACAGGCTAATATATTCATGTATTTTGTGTTGTGTGGTGAGCGAGAGGGCTTATTCTGGGAAATAGTGCCTTGTGAGAAATTCTATATGAAGGGAATGTGCTATTTCTGTTTCTTTGTGGGACATCTTTACGGTTATCCCACTGCCGCCAAGACACAGGCACATATGCAGAGCCTCAGCCAAACAACAACAAAAATTTCAGCTTAAAAGTCAAAGCAGGGTTTATCCGCTCGTTTTTGCTGTTCTGATTTTGAATGTTTCTATTGCATCAGCATCCTTGTTGCCTGAGAGATAAAATCCAAGTGAGATTCAACTTAAGAAGAAACAAACATGGAATAAAGAGTTTTCAGTTTGTATATTTAAGTGGTGGAACTGGCATCTTTATCAGAAGGTTATCTCAATTCCAGGACACCTATTGCAAGTCTAAGTATTTCTGATGCATATTGATGCCAGGGACCATCCAGTTCCTTGCCGTGCCTGTGAATAAATGTGGCTCTTATTACAGTGGGGTTTTTCCATGACACTTTTACCAAAAAGGTATGACAAAGTTTGGTTATTTTGTGGTTTGACCAGTGATGCTTCATGTCTCTCCATCCCCAACCAGCACCTGGGGAGATGTTTGCAGTGTGAGTACAGTGGGTTGTGTATGCTGTGCTCCATGACTCCTTTCCCACAGGGAGGGTTCCCAGGTTGCTCTGCTGGAGCATTGCCTCTTTGCCCCATCAGCTCCATGTTGGTGGAAGGTTTCTTCCTTAGTCCAGCCTGACAAAATGCTAAGTTGCTCCTGGGGTTTAAGGGATGTAATGCGCTTCCTCTGGCTGCAGGATGGTCTTTTACAAGCAAAATAGCCACATGAAAATTTCTAAAATCTTACTGCACAAAGCTTTGATCTTTTTCTTCTCTCTGGGCCCTGTTGATGGTGGAATACCTCCTTAGCTTTCTGGATTTGTGGTTGGGTTTTTTTGTCCACCTTCCCAAGTGCTATATGCTACATCTGATCTGGAATGTGCAAACTGATCTTCAGCTGAAAGAGCACCAGATGAGACTCATGCTTTGTAGCCAGGCTGTTGTCCTTAACCTGTTGGAGAGGGTTCAGCATTGATTCAAGGAGTAATTTTATTTCCATTCCAGCCACACCTCTGTTAACACCACTGACCCAAAAAGACAAGAAATGTCACCGAGACTGGGTGTACCTCTCCTGCTTGTCATGATGTTTCAGCTGTGTGGTACTTCTGGACATCAGCTTTTCTCTCAGGAAACTTATGGTTTGCTTTTCACTACCTGTAGACAGTTTCATAACCACTGGGTTGTGATGGTACTACTGATGATCTCACCTGGTATAGAGCATGATGCCTATGTGTCTGGTCATTCCATGTGCAGTGCCATTTTGCAGGAGGCAACCAGTGTCTCGTCTTTGTGTCAACTGGGGTACATTAGAAAGAGTGTGTCCAGCAGATCGCGGGAGGTTCTTCGCCCCCTCTACTCTGCCCTAGTGAGACCTCACCTGGAGTATTGCATCCAGTTCTGAGCTCCCCAGTTCAAGAGGGACAGATATCTACTGGTGAGTGTCCAATGGAGGGCTACAAGGATGATGAAGGGGCTGGAACACAGGCCTTATGAAGAAAGTCTGAGACACCTGGTGCTCTTTAATTTGGAGGGAAGACATATAAGGGCTGGGTGTCAAGAAGGCAGAGACAGCCTCTTTTCACTTGTGCATTGTAATAGGAAGAGGGTCAATGGATTGAAGCTTGAGCACTGGAAGTTCCACCTCAACAGGAGGAAGAACTTCTTTACTGTAAGAGTTGTAGAGCACTGGAACAGACTCTCCAGAGAGGCTGTGGAGTTTCCTTCTCTGGGGCCTTTCAAGACCTGTCTGGATGCATTTCTGAGTGATGTGCTGTAGTTTTGTCCTGCTCTGGCAGGGAGGTTGGACTCAATGATCTTCAGAAGGTCCCTTCTAAACCCTAACATTCTGTGAACTTCTGACTCCGTTGGCAGGTGACATGTCATCATGATGTATCTATGACAGCTAGCACAGAGGGGCCTGAGCCCACCTTGCAGGACCTACTTGCAACTCTATAATTTACAGCATGATGATGGTAAACTCCTAGGATTTTTTTTAATGCCCAAGTCAAAATAGAGAGAGGTAGTGAGGGTGCTTGGCTGGGTGGAGTTTATTAATTCATAATTTATGGCTTGTTTGCTGCTTTCCAGAGTGTGAATTAGCAGGATTCTTCTTTAAACGCTATTTGGACTTGGTTATCCTCAATTGCTTACTCTAAAAATTTCTCTTGTATCATAATAGATTATTCGTGAGCGGTTCACTGCCAGTAGCAGATTCTGAAAACGGAAAGATTTTTGTCTGAAAATGCAAGAGACGCTGTACACTCACATTGCCTGGCTGGTCAGATATGAATTACAGTTCTAGATTGCTCTTGACCTTGTAGTAGGATGTGCCTCGCTGGTTACTGGACCTGGAACGCTGCTATGAATGATCCTATTAGTAAATGAGTTTGGGACAGTGTCTCAGAAGGCTGGGTGGCAGGAAGGCAACAGCCCTCTGGGTGTTTGCGGTGGGTTCTTGGAGGTTTTGTCCTTGCCTTGCTCTTGTTGTTGGCCTGGGTATTTTTATTTTGCTCAAAAGATCATTGAAAGCTTTGCTGGAAGAGCCTCTTCAGCCATAACCTTTGAAACTGCCATCTGAAGTACAGTGCTGGTCAGAAAAGCGACTTTGGAAGCGACATGGTGGAACGCAGTCGAGGATTTCAGCCTTCTCTGTTCTCCAAGCGTGCCTTCCTTGTGCAATGAAAATCTGAATTGTATTTCTCCCTTTCCCTATCCCTTCTTAAAACGTCTGTGCTCCACATCCAGCCTGAGATCTTGGCACTTCTGATGAAGTTCAAGGCAAAGCAAGCCCCTGTCTCTGTCCTGGAGCTCAGTTCCACTCCACCAAGGGGAGCAAGTGCTATTTTTCATAGAAAAAAAATCTGATGGCTGTGACTCAGAGGAAGTGGATACATTTGGTAAATGGCAATTTACGCAGCCTGGCTTTTACTGCAGGATCCCACCTGCAGCGGTGGCCGCAGATGGTCAGCGGGAGAGGCAGACGTAGCACCAGCATCCATACAGCTCTGTGTCCTGCAAAACTCACTTTTTCACAAAAAAACCCCAAACCTTGATGTGCTTATGAGCTCTTCTCTAATGAAAGCTCTGTTGTGTTTCATCTGCACCCGCTTGGCTAGCAGGACCAGAACAGCTTCTCTCCGTTGTCCAGTTGGTGTGAGCCGTGATGCTCAGGACAGGCAGCTCCTGCCCCTGTTGCTGAAGGTGCTGGAGACTGGAGCTGTGCTGACAAAGCACACGGGAGTAGCAGGATTTATTCAAGGCAGGTGCATGGTGCTGAGTACCTAATCTTTCTGTCCTTGTCCCCTGCAGCTTGGCTGAGGTGTTATAATTGTGTTAGCCCTCTCTCCCCCTCCTGTTACCCTCCCTGCTCCTTCCACCCACCTGTGGTGTTCAATATATGCAAGTTCTGCTGTAAGGGAGAGTCAGAATAAAAAAAACAACCTGTAATCACAGACAGGAGGGGATCCCATTGCTCTTGGCATTATTCTTGGGGTACATGAAGTAGAGGGTTGCCAGTAGCTTGAGGGAGGTTCTCTTCCCCCTCTGTTCTGCCCTGGTGAGGCCACATCTGGAGTATTGTGTCCAGTTCTGGGCTCTCCAGTTCAAGACAGACAAGGAAGTACTGGAGAGAGTCTAGCAGAGGCTATGAAGGTCATGAAGGGCCTGGAGCATCTCTGTGTTAAGGAAAGGCTGAGAGCCCTGGGGCTGTTTAGCCCGGAGAAGAGAAGCCTGAAAGGGGATCTGATCAATGCTGATCAATATCTAAAGGGTGGGTGTCAAGAGGATGGGCAGACCCTTTTTCAGTGGTGTGCAGTGAAAGGACAAGGGGCCACAGGCACAAACTGGAACCCAGGAGGTTCCATCTGAATAGAAGGAGAAACTTCTTTGCTGTGAGTTTGTCAGAGCCTGGCCCAGGCTGCCCAGAGAGGTTGTGGAGTCTCCTTCTCTGGAGAGATTCCAAACCCACCTGGACAATGAGATCCTGGACCCTCTGCTCTGGGTGACCCTGCTGGAGCCAGGGACATTGGATGAGATGATCTCCAGAGGTCCCTTCCAACCCCCACCTTGCTGGGGTTCACACTGTTTTTTGGGGGAAGGATGGAAAATCTCCTTGCACTTAACACATCTTTATCTGTGAAACATGGTTTTATAAATGCAGCCAATTTATTTAGTTACTCGGTTTTATTCCCTTTCCTTTTGATTTGAATGTCCCTGCATGTTGGTGCTGCTTGGTCCTTCTCTGCAGCGCATTGTCCTGTGAAGCTCTGCACAAGGCGATGGACACTGAGCTTGGAAGTAGAGCTGGGAGGGTAACTGGTGCCAGAAGAAATCACAGGTGATTGCTCAGTGCAGCCTGACTGGCTGGCAAATAGAACCCATCCTTATTTTTAGTGCCTTGTTTGTTGTCATTAGCTCTCTTTTGTAGTTTTGTTTTGTATTATTATAAGCAGAGCAGAGTAAGCCCAGAGAAGTGCAGCTCCTCTGAACACGAGTAAATCTCAAGGAGTTTCCCAGGAGCAAGAAATATTTGGCATTTGTCAGCACCTGCCATCATTTGAGGGCGCTCCGTAGGCAGCAACATGACTTGCTTTGTTGCTTCTGTCTCATCAGCAGGTTTTTAATTAATATGGAAAAGGTCCTAGATAAAGCTTTTTTTCTTCTGGTTGTTTTTTGATTTTTGTTGTTTTTTTCTTTTTCCCCACTCCCCATCTGTCAATACTGAACTGATGAAAGCTTCAGGCCATAAAAAATGCCCTGAAGATTGGGATGGCAGCCAGGCCAAGGACGGGAGTTGCTTCTCTAATTACTTACACTCCATCTCCAATTCTTTGCCTGTTCGTCCAGCACCTTAAAGAATCTGCTGCTGCAGCGTGTTGATTTTTAACTCAGAATAATCTTTAATAATCCCTGTCATTTTATATTTATATGACACTTTTTTATCTGGCAGCGTTCTGTAATTCACCCATCACATACAGCAACAGCGATTCCGTCAGGAAGACACAACGTACCAAAAGCTGGATTTTCTTTTTAATTGAGGTTTCTAACCTTAATTACAGCAGACTGTTGGTCCAGCAAACTTTTTGCTTCAGGAGGAAATCCATCGACAGCATTTTCACCTCACTGGAAGACATAAGAATGAAACCGTGGACATTATGTTCTTGTTTGCTAATGCAGAGAAATAGCAATTTGAGTATGAATAATGTAAAAGGGATGCGGTAGTTTGTGGGAGAAGCGAGCCAAGTTCTGCTCGCTGAAGCAGGCTGAAGTTCACCCAGAAGAAAGCACCTCTTGCCATGAACAAACTAAGAAATATGCCTTTGGGTATGATTTTTAATAATAGATGTGATATTTTGGATCTCCTGAGTGGACGTGTGGGAATCTAAGGCATATGCAGAGAAACAGTAAACTGGAGCTGTTGACTAATAAGAAGTAGTATTAGAGGTGGCCTTCCATTCTGGAGTTCTGCAGAGGTTCTTGTGGAAGTGAAATAGGGACATCTGGGCTTTTTGCATTACTCTGTATACTCAGTACTGCGTCTTCCTGTCAAAATGCAGCTTCTTTTGAGCAGCTATGGAATGAGACATAGAAAGGCTGATAGTTTTATAAAACATGAACTTGTCGAGTTTGACTAAAACTTGTGATTTCTACAGGGACAGAGAGGAAAGAGGGATGGTGCAGTGACAACCTATAGAGGCTGAATGTTATTTTCTCTTCTTTTTTCCCCTCTCTCCTCCCCTATCTCCTTCCCTCTCTTTCTTTCTCTCCTCTCCTCTCCTTTCTTCCTCATTTCATTTTTGCCCATCCTTGTCTGCTTTCTCAAGGATGTAGTTTTCTGCGTGGTCTTCGGGTTCATTTTGCTGCTTGGGAAATGATAGCATCTCTGAGCACCATTAGTGAGCAGTGATGGGGGAGCAGAGCTGCTCTGCATGCATTAAATACAGCTGCAAACAGATGGGTTAGGTTCTGCTTCTCTGGAGCATTGTGATCTGAGTCAGTGTCTTGCTACAGATTTAAAATACTGAGTTTAACTGAGCACTTGACTTCCATAATGGTCTCTTGGGTTTTTTGAGCATTAATAGATGGTAAACTTACTAATTTTTATGCATTTTCTTAATCATTTGAACTTTCTGCAGATGAATTTAGTTTTTGCATGAAATGCTGTTGTGTACAGGGCGTTGATTGGCGGCCTCTTCATGATAGGGGTTTTCATGAAACCCCTTTTCCATTCTCTGCTCTGTTACTTGGTCAGTGGCTCTCACAGAATTGTAGAATCCCAGGTTGGAACGCACCTCAAGGATTGTCTGTTTGAAACTTTAATGGCAAAAGTACTGTCTAGACTAGCTGGCCGTGCACCCTGTCTAGATGAATCTTAAAGGTGTCCAATGCTGGGGCTCCACCACTTCCCTGGGGAGATTATTCCAATGGCTGATTGTTCTTGTTGTGAAAAATCTTCCTCTTGTGTCCAGTCAAAATCTCCTCCTTGCACCCATTACACCTCATTTTTTTCCATGTGACCCCTTGTAAAAAGGGAGTCACCATCTTTGTTTTATCCACCCTTTAAATACTAGAATATGGTGATAAGGTGTTCCCTAAACCCTCTTTTCTCAAGGCTGAAAGAAACAATTTCTCTTGGCCTTTTCTCATATGACAGCTTCCCGGTCCTTGGATCATCTCGGTGGCTCTTCTCTGGACCCTCTTCAGCCTGTCCACACTTCTTTTGTAGAGGAGGAAAGCAGTGAGAAGCTCTTTGGTGAGCAGTGCTATTCCATGGATGAAGTTCTGCATGGTGGAGAAAGAGACAATGTCTATAAGGTGAAATGTAGATAAATGTCCTCAGGGAAATCTCATCCTGCTTGTATTTTCTCTTTTCCTTTCTCTTCCTTCCTTTCTTTCCTCCATGGGAAGCCAAATGTAGACGGAAAGGATTGTGCGCATAGAAGGTGTTGATCTAAGGGAGGTGGGATGGAGCCATGCATCGTGCTTTTGCCCCCAGATCTCTATTATCTTTCTCTTCAGCAGGGAGCTGTGGGTATCTGGAGCTTTGTCCTTGCTGCTCCATCAGCAGGTCCCTGCACTGTATTTTATTTTTCTGATGTCCTTCTTCCCCAATCCTCTATCTCCAATCATTTTCACTGCTGAAAAAAAAATGAATTACTGCAAAGATACATCTGTCACACTGTGATGGTGCAATGGGGAGGAAGGAACTGAGGAATTCTGCTTTTGAGAAGGATATTGGTAGGACTGGTGTTAATGGATGCATCACCTCACCGGAATGTTAAAACTGCTGCTAAAATTTGTTTAGCAAAGAGTGAGCTGATAAAAGGTGAGTAAAAGGTACCATGTGTCAGACAAGTCAGAACCTGCAGTGGAGTTTGAGCTGAAAATTGCAGGATCTTGATTGCTGTGGGTTGGGTTTTTCAACTTTCCTCTAGTGCTCTTTCTGGAGATTGACAGAGGAATCAAAGCAGGTTGTGGACGTTTCTGCAGTCTGAAATTGAAAAACCAAAACAAATGAAAAAACAACAAACAACAACTAACAAAAAGCAAACTAACCAAAAAACACCCACCCCAAAACCAAACAAAAAAACCCCCAAAGAATATACGCCTCCAAAAAAAACCAATGAAAATAAACAAAAGACAGACCCTCAAGAAAACCCCAACAAACCACACAGACAAAAAAAAATCCCACATCTTTTTGTAGTCAGTAATAATTCTAACAAGTTTCTGCACACCATAGAACCATAGAGTCATGTAATGGTTTGGGTTGGAAGGGACCTTAAAGATCATCTAGTTCCAACCCCCCTGCCATGGGCAGGGGCACCTCCCACTAGATCAGGTTGCTCAGAGCCCCATCCAGCCTGGTCTTAAAAACCTCCAAGGATGGGGCTTCCACCACCTCTCTGGGCCACCTGTTCCAGTGTCTCACCACCCTCATGGGAAGAAATTCTTCCTAATGTCCAACCTGAATCAACCTCTCTCTAGTTTTAATCCATTCTCTTCAGTTCTCTCACTGCCTGACAGCCTGAAAAGTCCCTCTCCAGCTTTCTTGTAGCCCCCTTAAGATACTGGAAGGCCACAATAAGGTCTCCCGGAGCCTTCTCTTCTCCAGATGGAACAACCCCAACTCTCTCCGTCTGCCCTCATAGGAAGGGTGCTCCAGCCCCTTGATCATCCTCATGGCCCTGCTCAGCGCAGGTGGGTTGGACTAGATGACCTTGAAAGATCCCTTCAAAACCAAACAGATTCCATTACTCTAACTTCCTACACTGGTCATGTTAATTAAGCTTTTATCCCCTCTTCTGGAGATTTTTAGTGGTTTTAGTATCCATCCTCTTTCTAACTTGCTGGAAGGCATGGAAATATCTTTGAAACGGAGCAGCTCTATCCCACCTGTGCCCAGGGAAGGAATGATTTTGCTGGCAATTGCCTCCTGAATGTTTTGTTTTGAAAAGAAGCTTGCTTGGCAGCCTTTCCATTCTGGGATGGGCTTGGGACCTAAGGCTGCTGGCCTTCTTGACTTTGATGACTAAATTCTGACACTAGATTTAAAGAGCATCACAAAAATGCAGTTTGAAGACAGTGCTATAAAATAGAAAGGGGAGGGGGGAGAAGAGAGAGGAATAGGGTAGGTCGTGGCATCCTCACAAAGGCTTTTGTTTTCAATTTTATAGGCATTCATAATACAGCTGAAAATGGAAATTGAGCAAGATTCAAGATGCTGCAGTTGGCAGAAAATGATGTATGGAAAGATGAGGGTTAGTGGGCTTCCCGAGACAGGTGGTTGCTTCAGGGATTTTTTTCTCTGTTAATATTTTTCTATTTTTATTACTTGCTAAAATACTTGAGGTGTGTTCATTTGTGGTTTCTGTGCACCAAGAGAAGGTCTGTCAATGCAAGCTCAGGGCTGGAGTGCTTTGCCCCCTCACGGTGCCTCAAAGGAGACATCTGAATTAAGCAGTTAATTTGGTGTCTGTAACAAAGGAGAGGCAGGAGGAGGAGAAGCAAAGGCAGAGAAGTGAAATGAGTGGGCAGGACAGAGATGGGGAGAGCTACTTGTCATAGTTACAATCAGCCTGTCGTGCTGTAAAGAGAATTAAGGAAATGCTGGAGAAACTTGATCCCAAAGAAATATTTATTTGTGCCTCAAGTCCATTTGTTTCTTTCAAAATAACATTGGGCTGCCAGAGAATAATGAAGTTAGCTCAGCTCTGATCAGGAACATCAGTGGCAGAATCATCGTTCTAGAGAAAATCTTGTTGAAATAGCACCCAGATGCTAAAGAAGATGAAGCTATGACCTTCCCAGCTGGGGAAGTGCTGGCTGACAATGCTTGAAGCCACCCCAGATCTTTTAGCTCTCTTCTCCAAAAAATCCACCGAGGCCGTTCTGGTCCTTGCGTCCCTGCATCTGCTGAGCTTTGCCACTGAGCGTGGCTCCAGTGATTTCAGCGGCAGTTGAAAAACAGATTATAAAGCCAGGAGGAATCACTCTCATTATCTAGTCTGACCTTTTATATTGCAAATATCTTAAGTTTGTGTTTTTTTTTTTTTTCCTTCAGTTACTTTCTCTCTGAACTGAAGCATATTTTTTAAGTGGGGGAGAGAAATCTAAACTTAGATTCTCTCTCATTGTTTTTTTATGTTTGTGGTTTGTTTGGTTTTTTTTTTTTTGGTTGGTTGTTTGTTTTTTTTAATTGGTTGGTTGGTTTGTTTTGTTTTTTAAATGGTAGTGATCCCAATCCCTCCCAAGAGAAATTTTCACCTGGTTTCTAGTTTGTAACCCAGTTTAAAGCTCAGCCTATGATGAGTTGTTTGGCTAATTAACAGTCAGTTAAAGATTATTTGCATACAGTGATGATGGATATCTAAACATTTAGATAAAGTTACACTATAATGTAACTTTGGTTAAACTAAATATATCACAGTCATGGAAAACCTCTGCATTTCCAATATTTGAATGTTATTTTGTATATTCTTTTGATTCCTGGGCAATGTTTCATAGAACTTGGCAGAAGAGTTGGACCCAATGTGGCCATGACTGAATGCAGCACTGCGAAGCATGGAAGTGACCTCCCCATGTCCAGGACCTGTTGGCACAACATTTTTAACCAATTCCACTGATCCTTGTGTGACCTTAAACTGTTTCTACGGAGTTATGAATAAAAAAGATCCAGGGCCAGCCAAGAGTCAATCTCCGGTGGACTGTTCTAGAAATGAGCCATCTCTGGTAGTTGCATGCATGTGATTGCAGCCTGATATCTTGTGGATGATGAGTTTTTATTCTGGGATGTATTGGTTTTCTTTGGTCACTCAGGATGGTGCTCTGCTCTCAAGAGGCTTCAGTGTCATTACCCTTATCAGTGTGGCTTGTGAACTTGTGGATGAAAACATGTCACCGAGTTCAGTGAGCCATATTTTCCATAAATCCATTCTGATCTGAATATTTAATAGCTGTGTCTCAGGGATGAGCATTAAGCTACCAGTTGCTGGAGAACCAATGCCTTGATTTATCACTTGCTGGAGAGAAGACAAGGGTTAAATTGCCCATTGGGAAATTAAAATATTCTCCTTTAGCTGAGTCCAACATCAACTGTTTCTTCTTTTATTTTTTTTCCTGGGTTTTTTGTCTCTTTTCTTTTCCCGGATATGTTGTTAGGCTGGCAGGCCATTAATGAGCCCTGTATTATCTGTTTTACCTTTTTGGCTTTCATTCAACATTCGCTTTCCTTCTGGAATCCCCTTGATTTTTTCCAAATGGTGTCACAAATCAGCACTAATGAGCCAAATCGCTGCTTGCCCTGCTCTTTCACAGCGCTCATGCTTATGTTACCAAGGCTTGCTGGATTTAATCGCATCTGAGCTGCTATTTTTGAACTTCCCTGAGCAACTGATGGGGTGGACAGTAAATTTCACTGGCTTTCGGTGGAATTTTGTACTTGAACGTCTTCCAGATATTTTCCAAAGGTAGAAAAAAGTAACAAACATTCCTGTTTTTTTTCTGAATTATTTCTGAGTTCAGCCTCTCCTCTCCTGTTCTGCATCACCTCTGCTGTGAAAGTTAAAGTTAGCTTTTTACTTTTTTTTTTTTTTTAAGTTTAGGGTTTTTTTTCCTCTTCCTTTGCTTTTTTTTTACTTGGGTTTATTTTTCTGTAGATTTCTTGTCTGTTTTTTTGTTGGTTCTATGTTGGGAGGTTTGTGGATTTTTTTGATTGCTTGGTTGGTTTTCCTTCCTTCCCCCTCCCTCCAATTCATAAATGAACATATGGATTTTGGAGAGTCTTGTACAGTTCTTTACCCTCTGTAAGGGTTGCCACCTTCCCTAACTGAGAATTGTGGACATCCAGGAAGGGATACCTTTGAAATTCCTATGTGTTGCTGATACTTTTATACCCTCTTACATACCCAGTTACCTTTCTCTTTTTCCACTTAAAAGGCCTGTGCTTCAAAGGCATGTAAAACCAAGAAGGGTTTATAGTAACTGTTGTAGATTTTTATTTTTATATATAAGGGTTTTTTTTTAAGTGAACGAGTCACGAGTACCCAAGCAGCCACTAATTTTGAGTTCTTTGATCAATTCTTCTTGATCAAGATGAGGGCTAATGCAAAATTCCCCTGAGCAGCACACAATGCTTTCTGAGGTAGGAAACCTGTCAGCTGTAATATTAAATAATTCTAGGGATGTTTTAGTCCTGGCAGCAGGAAACTTCAAGCATATGCCAGTCAGTCTGAAGTCCCTTAAGAGAACATTTTTCCTTACACTTCATAGGCAAGCGCTGGTCGTCTCTGGTGTCTCGTCCTATTCTACAGGCCGCTTGGTTTGTCAGTGGTGTGGAAATACTGTCACATGTGGTTTTGAATGCTCTTGTTTTGTTGGTCCCTCTTGGAGAGGTTATAGCCTGGAAAAGTCATGTCCTGAGTATGCAAAGCCCTCTCCATGTTTTAATGGTATCCATCCATGTGGGGCTATCAAAGCTTCCCTAATAGGAGCACTGACCTTAACTGTAGTCTACGAACAGAAACTGTGACCATCTGATTGCTCCTTTGTGGAGCTGATGGGTGAAATAACTCGGTCCTGTCTGAAAGGTTGACACTGATCTACTGAATCAGCTTTTCTTATGAAATTACATCCTTCTCTCATGGTTGTACTGAACGGTAATGAAGCTTGCACCCCTGTCTACAATGCTGGCTGAAAAGGTCTTGGCTGACTTAGTCATGTCATGCATCAAAAAAAAATATTCCAATGCTTTAGGATTTTACTTCATTAAGTGTAAGTCTTGACAGATCTCTGCAAAGGATGGTGGATGTGGTTTTTGGTTTTCCTAATGGGTAAAATAGCTTGAGAGGTTGGGCTGGACTATGATAGTGGAGAATTCTGGCAGAATTAAGAAAGGAAGAAGGTTTTTGGAGACCCCAGCTTGAAATCACAGACTGGTGTTTACCTTCTCCAGAGGATTTTGGTTCATAGCTGATGGGATTTGTCTTTATTTGGGATTCTTGTGCCTCTGGTTCATTGTAGGCTTGTTGTAGAGGGGATCAGATCCATACTATGGTTAGAATAATGGAGTGAGACTCATGTGAGGACTCAAAATATTTTAAAGAAGTGCTGAAAGATGTCTCATTTCTGGGTTATATCGTTATTTAGCTTAAAAAATTGAAAGTAATACAAGTTTGTACGTTGTAATTTTAAACATATAGATTCTCATACATGCAAACCCAAAATGCTTTTCACTGAAGGAGAAACTTGTGTGTGCAGAACTGCTGGAGAAGAGCTAGAGAATGAAATGCCTGAAAGCCAAGCAGGTTGTCTCCTTTCAGAAAATGCAACTTTCACACCATTCAGGTCTGAAAAGACATCCTTGAGTTTCCAGATCCTTAGAGTCCTTCAAGTTTAATTTGTCTGCATTGGCTTTAGTGACAGACAGGGTGTATGTGAGCGTTTTGTTTTGACTAATGCCCCTGCAGAGCCCCATCTGGGTGCTACGGCCGTGTTGGAGTAGGCTGTGAGACTGCTTAAAACAGGGAGAAAGGGGAAAAAAAAAAAAGCATCTTCTCTGAAGGTCTGTTGTCTGCCTGGACCTCAGGGTAGTGGAAGAAGTATGTGTCAGGAAGGTTTTAAACCCTGGAAATTATAAAAAACAGTTTTTGTTTTGATGTTTTTGTGGGTTTTGTAGTTTTTAATAACTTTTGAACCTTGTATTCTCAGAACTGTCAGTTGAGCTTGAAGATACATCTATATACAGATCAGGAACTGTTACCTTTTGTACCTTTATTTTTTTTTCCCTTTTATAAAATTAAATAGCCACTGAAGGAAGGCTGAGCACACCCCTGCAAACTGCTGAGCGTAACACTTAGAATTATCTTGCTGCTCTTGTGTTCTCTGTTGGACCAGAATGGAGAGCAATGCTTTGAGGGTTTATCTGTGTTCTCTTTATTCTTCTCTATTTATAAACAAACACACAACTAGAAAATAAAAGGAGGTTTGCAAGAAAGTGAACTAAATTGCTGAGAAACGGTGCCATGGAGGAAGATGAGCAGAAGCAGTAAGGGTGAGCCCTCCTTAATTGAGGTTACTTTGTTTGAGGTTATTATTTGAAAAGCTTTCCATCTCACTGTGCCTGAGCACCAGTGTCACACTGTTAAACCAGGGAGGTTGAACTGGTTCAACATGCTCTGAGCTAATACCAGAGAATCATAGAATGGTAGGGGTTGGAAGGGACCTCTGGAGATCATCGGGTCCACCCCCCCTGCCAAAACAGGGACACCCAGGGCAGCCAACACAGGAACAGATCCAGGAGAGTCTTGAAAGTCTCTAGAGTAGGAGACTCCACAACCTCTCTGGGCAGCCTGTTCCAGGCTCTGTCACTCTCACACTGAAGAGGTTTTTCCTCATGTTGAGGTTGAAATTCCTGTCTTTCATCTTGCAACCTTTCAGTACCTCAAGGGGGCCTATAAGAAAGATGGGGACAGTATTTTTAGCAAGGTGTGTTGTGATAGGACAAAGGGGAATGGTTTTAAACTGAAAGAAAGGAGATTTACACTAGATATATGGAAGAAATTTTTACAGAGAGTGGTGAAACGCTGGAACAGGTTGTCCGTAGAGGTGGGAGAAGCCCCATCCCTAGAAACATTCAAGGTCGGCTTGGATGGTGTTCTGAGCAACTTGGTCTAATTGAAGATGTCCCTCATCACTGCAGAAGCATTGGACTAGATGACCTTTAAAGGTCCCTTCCAACCCAAAGTATATTACCATTACCTCATGTCCTGTCACAGGGCACACTGAAAAGAGCCTGGCCCCTTCTACTTTGACACCCACCCTAAAGATATTTGTAAAAATTCGTAAGATCCCCTCATTCTTCTCCAGGTTAAACAGCCTGGTACAGGAGAGATTCTGTCCTGGTTCAGGTTAAGTTATCCTGGTGGCTGCTGTTAGCTTTTGGCAGGCAATGTGTTGCTGGCTCTGCTCCTCCTACCCTTAGATAGGGGAACATCATGAGCTGCCTGGCCGTGGTGGGGACACGCTGATGGTTGCTGTGTTTGCAGTAGTGGCCACTGCAAATGGGAATTATGTCATTTGTAAAGCACTTGGCTAAACTGGCTGCTTTTCTTTTTTCTATTTTTTATCCCCCTCTTTCTTTTAAATAACTGATGGTTTTGAAGAAGTGCTCTTGAATGTGGTTGCCATGGCGTGTGAGAGATCTAGTACAGCTCCTAGAAAGCACAGCCTTGACTTTAAGGACGGATGTTAACAGCTGAGATCCTGGATAGCTGGTGACAGTCCTCATCTGTCTGAAGCATCTGTGGGGAGCAGGATGCTCTCTGGAGGAGATGGCATGTGCCACAACAGGATAAGGAATAGCTCCGTGCCTTCCTGAGTGTAGCCAACATGTAGAGACATCTATATCACTGTGTAATACCTTCTTCGAGATAAATGCCATGAAAAGCCTGCAGCACTTGGGCAAATTTGCTCTGCCATATGCTTGTGGAGGAGTATTTTTCTGAAGCTTTTATGTATGACTGGTAATCATAGATTGGTTTAGAGAGACATTTCTGAAAGTGTGAAGAGAAAGGAAGGGCAGCATGCTAATTTGAATTAATTGTAGTGCTTACCAAGTCAACATCCAGTGGAGACCAATTCATTACGTAGTCTATTCTTTTCCTTGTAAAAAGCATAATGCTGCATTCAGTAATGAATCTAAGGTCAGTTTAAAGAAAATGGGGTGTGCTCCGAACATCCAATATGTTATAAATTCTTATGTTATGNGAGAACACCCATCAGAGATCAAAATTCAGGTTTAAGGCATGCATTGTTACGGAAGGAATTTGTCTTTTAAGATCTTTGTCTCCCATACTGAGGACTGGAAGACGAACAAAGCAGCATAGCCTGGAGCAAGAGATGTGAGAGTCATGACCTGGACCTCCATGGCAGGGGGTTTAGAACTAGATGATCTTTAAGATCCCTTGTAACCCAGTCCATCCTATGATTCATCCCCTGGTGTCAGTCCACTGCCTGTTACCTTTTACATCAAATCCACAAGTACCAAGGGCTGCCTGAATGGACTCCCTGAAGTAAAAGGGTTGAATTACTGGTATCGTTGCTGATCCTCAGGCACATCCTTCTCCCAAAGTCCTGCCGGGACCAACAGGATTGTCTGCAGTTTGAAGGGCTGCTCTGTGTGCCTCTGCTTTATTATCTACAAGATCTGCATGTTGTGGATATATCAACTGCTCCCTTCTTGGCGAGAAGAGTTCCAGTGGCCTGGATGTGGCTGAATGGAAAATACACTTTTAAGAACATAAAATTGAGAATTTTGAGGCTGATCTTAAATGAAAAAGTGGATACTTTACCCTTATGACACATGATGAAGTATCTTTTGGTAGCTAGAGACAGCACTGTCATGGGACTAGGCTGTTAATTTATTGCGTGAATGATGGTGGTATCAGCCTGAGCTTATCAGGTCTGAGCCTATTTTAATGAACAGACTCTTAAACTTGTCATTTAGGGAACTTTGGGCTAAACTGAGCACAGGGACAGTACCTTTTCCACAGAATTTCGAATTGATTGGAGTCACTTGCAGTAATCACAGCAAAGATTAAAGTCTGTTGTAGGTTTTGTTTCTTGTGTGTTTTTTTCTATGTAACATTATAATATCTTCTCTGAGGGTTTAAAAAAAAAAAAAAGACAGGTGGAGAGCCTTTGGTTTCCACCTCATCAAAAAGAAACGTAAGTTTTGGTGACAGAAGATCTGTAAATATTTTATAGAATTCAGCTGGGAATCCATCTGGACCAGATTTCTTTTTTTAGCCTTTTGGTTTTTTATAGTTTCCCTTGATTTTATCTGTAGAAAGCAGCTATCTCAACTTCTTTAATTTAGTATTTGAAAATGGATTTCAAAACATTTCTCTATAAAGTAATGACCTGGTAGAAATGTGTAGAGCAATTTAAAATGGGACTCCCCATCCCTGCTGGAGCCTCCATATACTCTGGTTTGTAATGAAAGAATTATTCTGCCATATCTGCAGAATTGTACAGTGCCTGGCAAAATGTAATTGATGTAGTTGTTTATGTTTCTTAGTTTAAGATAGCACCAATATCTTCTGATTTTTATGAGCATGTAATCATTAGGGGCCAGATTCTCATACCTTTCGTGGATACCAAATTTAATCCTTGGATTAAGGCAGCACAAAGAGGGAGGCACCGTTCAATCTGAATAAATATTTCTAGTGTCACTGTGGGGCGAACCCATTAACCACAACGCTGTGCACTCTCCGTGTGCTCCCAGGCACTTAATCACCTGTATTGTTTGTTGGGTTTGATTTTTTTTTTTTGTATTTGACCTTAAACTATTTCTGTTATGCTCCTGTTGGAGAGTTTTCATTTCTTTCCTTATAACATAGTAAGATTGGGTTTTGATTTGAAAGGTACAATGGGTAAGCTTTTCTATTTGTCTTTAAATTTAAAGCCAGAGTTTTCATCTGTCTTGTCTTTTAGTTTTTAATTCTTTCAAGTTAAATGTCATTTAATCATTTATTTACCAAGGGGAATACAAATGCTGGAGAAGAGAAGCCACAGTCTTGTGTTTCTGGAAACTAAGAGGTGTCTTGGACTTTATGTGATGGGTCTTCAGAAGAGCTTTATGTGCTTTGGTAATCACCAGCCACCATGTTCCCTTCCCCCGTGCTCTCCAAAGAGGTGCAACTCTTCTGGGGAAGTGGGAGGGGACGTGGACCTTGTGTGCTCCTTGGGAGGATCCGTGGTGGGGAACTGTGCCCTATGGCTGTGATCAGTTCAGCCAAGAAATTTTGTCTGGTCTGAAGCCGCATATGGCCAATATGGTCTCCAGTTCTCTTTCTCTTGATTTCAGGAGGTTGGACTTGCTGTGGTTTATTCATAAAGGGAGGAAAGTGGCCAAACCGTTTAGAGATCCTAGATCCTCCATTGAGATAAGAGGGGGAACAAAATCAAAACCCTGTGGAAGGGATGGAAACTCCCCCAGTGTTTGTCCAATTAATTTTTGGGCAGAGCTTCTTTCATTCCCTTTGCCACTTTATCTTGGAGTGGGATGGAGGGGTGGTGTCAAATCTCCTCTGTTCACCATTTCTTTTTTGGACATTTCCTGCACAAGCTATTTCATGCTTTTCACCTCATCCTTGTGTTTTCAGTTTCATTTTCCAATCAGAACACTTTTCTGTGTCACTGGCACCTTGCAGCTGTAATTTCCGTGGATTATTTCCTGTCTGTTTAGGTTTGGATGGCTTCCCAAAGCTTTGAATGTAACACAAGCAAACGGTGCAACAGAACATTTGAAATACAAGTTCTTTTGGTCCATGTCCCAACTCCATTACAGAGTTCCCTTTATTCTATGTTTTATATATTTCATTTTCAGAATGATGCTTTCTTCAGCCTGAAGAAGTCTGAGATAACAAAAAAAAAATTAAGTTAAAAATTGCCTGCATGCATACAAAGAGCAAGGTGGGGATAAGGTTCTCCTCTAATGTGGATCCTATTGGTTACATAGAGTCAAGTTGCTAAAAAAAAAAAAATCTACCAAACAATAAGAACTGGGACCAGTGAGATTAGACCAGGTTGGAGAGAGAATAAAACAGCAAAAAAAATCACGTGTGGGCGTCTGTATTTCTAGTGAGTACTGCAGTTCTGTGTATTGCAGTTATAGAGGGAATGCCTGTGTGATGAAAGTGCTGTGGGCATTCCTGTCACAGGCTGAGAGCAGGTACAGCACAGCAGGGTCCTGTCCCTCCTTATTTGGGACCTTTCTGGCCACCATGATTGACATGCATCCCTCAAAGGTGTGTAGTTATCCAATGTAATTACAGTACTTCTGTTAGGAGCAGTAGAATGAAGCACAACTCAGATGTGTCTTCTGCATGCTTTTCATCGGATGTGAACTGTTAGTCCCTTGTGCCAGTTCCTGGCTTTAGCCTCAAAAGACTGTTCACCTTCATAAATGTAGAGATAGATTTAGACTTGCAGCTTCCTGAACATAGAATGTTTTGGGTTGGAAAGGACCTCTAAAGGTCATCCAGCCCAACCTCCCCTTCAATGACCATGAACATGTGCAACTAGAGCAGGTTCTTCAGAGCCCCATCCATCCAACCTGACCTTGAATGTTTCCAGGGATGTGGCACCTACCACCTTTCTGGGCAACCTGAGCCAGGGTCTCACCACTCTCATTGCAAAAAAAAATTCTTCTATCTAGTCTGGATCTCATCTCTTTCACTTTAAGACCATCACCCCTTGTCCTGTCGCAACAGGCCCTGCTAAAAAGATTGACCCCATCTTTCTTATAGGCCCCCTCGAAGTACTGAAAGGCCACACGCCAGCCCTTGGTAGCTGATGGGCCCCTGGTGATGTTCTTTCTCTTTTTTTGCTAAGTATTTCTCTTTACTCTTGGGTGGTAAAGATCTGTTGACAATAGGGTTATCTTGAAATAAATATGACTCTTAAGATTGCATCTAGCCCAGTTTATAAGGCCAAAGTACAGGGTCTGAGTGGAGAACATACCACAGTCATGGAAAGAGGGAAATTTTAAGTATTCTGGCACCTCTTGAACTGTCCAGTTCGGTGCTTGCTTGAAGGATTCCAGAGAAGAATAGAATCACATAACACCAGATGGGAAGGGGCCTCAAGGATCATCTAGTCCAACCTATTAAGGTAAGCTATATGTATATTCTAAATGAGATGGCCAGCGCCCTGTCAAGACGAGTCTTAAAACTGTGTAGTGTAGGGGAATCCACCACTTCCCTTGGGAGATTTCCTTCTGGCATATTGATATGAAGAGACAAACTGGCTCAGGACAGAGATGTATTTATGCAAGGTGGACCAAATCCAGTCGAGTTACACGATTAGTTGTGGCTGCTTTTTGAAGAGCATGAGAACAGAGAGGCTCCCTGTGTGTTCCCACATGCCCCAAGTCAGAGGTGGTGCATTTAGTATCTTTTTTGTTGTCTTCTCGTGCTTCTCATCCTTCTCCTCTTTCTCCTCCTTCTCCTCCTCCAGGAGTGAGTGACTCCTTTCCTTCATTCCTGTCTCCTCCTGAATTTGCTTATTTGCTTCATTACTCCCCAGTTCTTGCACGTGAAAAGGAGGGGGTGGATTGCCTTTTCCACGTGACTCAGCTCTTCGTGGGGTGATATTTTCTGGGCTTTCCTCCCCCCATCACTCTTCTCCCAGCCTTAAGCGACCTCACCTGTTTAGTTCTGCTGTTTTAGGAGGAAGGATGTAGAATTAGATAAAGCATAGAAGAGAGAGATGAAAATGAGAAATGTGAAGGTAAATTTTAATTTATTTAATTTGTTGTATGTTTATTCTTCCTAGGAGCTGCCATCTTCTCCCACTCCCTCTCTACTGAAAAGTAGGTACCTCCTGCATATTTTGACTTACTTTCCAGTCTTCATTGACTTAAGTCTCTACTAGTAGCCATGGGTGCTAAGATACCTTTTGTGCACACTCAGATTTAGGTGTCTGAATTTGAGGCTGGTTCCCAGTCTTCTGCTAGCCCAGAAGGCTGTGCATCACCAGTCAAGTCTACCAGCCTCACATATGCCTCACAGGGCATCTCAGATGGTACTCGGCAACTATATTTAGATAACTACATCCCACATTGTGTGTCCTGTCTTCATCAGGCTCTTATATGTAGCTAATTGTATAAAAAAATACCCTGCTAACTGCTTTTCTTGTTGGAAAAAAAATGGCAGTCTGTGTTTTTAAGAGCAACTTTGAGCTTACTTGCAGGGTTTGATAGTCAGCTGCTTGGCTTTGGCTTGTTCGGGGCTTGGCGTTCTTCTTGCATGAGTCACACACTGAAGCAAAGCTGCTTTTTTTTTTTTTTTTTCCTCCTTGATATTTGCACTTGGTTCCCTTTGGTGCCATCATGTGCTACATGAGCTTATCAGCAGGAAGGAGTCCCAAAGTGTGTGGCGGATGATACCAAAGCTGGGAAATGAGCTGAAATGGGGCTTTTTATGGTCTCTGCTTTATAACTGATTGGAGGCTGGGTCAGAGCAGACCTGGCCAGCACGGTTTCCTCAGCCTGATGGTGGATGTACCCCAAAATACATCTGTCATTAGGGCAAAAGAAAGCTGGGGAGGTGATGTGTTTAGCTCTTTGAAGGCTACCTCGTGTAGCTTCCTGTCCCTGCCGTCTCCTTGGCAAACAGTTTCTGAGCAGAGCTGGTCTGGAGAAGACAAGCTCCTTTGACAGCATGTATTTACACACCCAGACACTTCACGGGATGCTTACTTGTTGTTCATGCCTGTCATCCTTCAAGCATGGTGAAATCTCTTTTCTCCTGCTGTGCTAATCCTGTGCTTGCCTACCACGCTCTGCTGCTGGCAGGAGATGGGGCAGCAGGCTTCTCTCCATTGTGGAGAACCTCCTGTTCTGGCTGATGCGGGGTGGTTGGTTCTTAGTGTCTTTTCCTAGGATTTTGTTGCTGTGTTTTTCTGCTGCATCCCACTGGTGAATGTCTGTGGTCAAAAACATCTCTATTGCTTGTTCCTCTTCAGTACAGATTACTTAATTTTTATTCTGTTGTCTTGTTACAAGCAACCCCAGCAATTCCTTGTCTGCCTGTGGCTCTGCACCTACTAAGGAGCATCCCTTACTCTAAAAACCTCTTGGGTTTTGATGGCTTTTATTTGGGGAGGGGGGCAGTTGAAATAAAACCAGTCAGGGTACTCACCCTCCCTTCTGACATAGGGAGATTGTGTTGTGGTTTAAAACCCACAAAAAGTCCTTTTTATGAACAGCAGGTTGGTGTGATATTAAGGACCACTTGAGATAATTAAGGGATCAACCATCACTTGAAATAATTAAGGGATCAACCACACCTCCAACAGTGAGGGGTCTTGGCAAAGGTGAATGACTTGGAAAATTGAACACGCTTTTTTTCCACTGTGTACAGTGGCCCAGTGCACATTTGATTGAGTTTTTTCAGCAAATTCACTTCAATTTGGCAGGAAGATTGGCTCACAGCCATTGCTGACTCCAGGCAATGGGTGGCCACAGGACCTAGTGCAATCATGATGATCTTCCTGCATTTTCTTATTGTTGGAACCACGTGTATTTTTGCTACCTGGTTTTACTTTGTCTCCACAGCATGGACATTGTTTGGAAGCCTTTTGTAGTCTTGTGTGAAGATACAATGGGCAGATCAAGGAATGGCTATGTTTAAAGGGCTCTTGTCAGCAGAGGCTGGTGATGTGTACAAGCTAGCCTTCCTTGCCTCTTCATCACCTAGATGATTTGTATCAGGATAATTATTCATTTGGACAACCCAGTATTCCTAAAGTTTTTTGACCTTTCTTTAAGGTTATTTTTGGGGGAAGGCAAGGACTGGTGATTTCTTAGGTGATGGTTACATAGTAATTGGCTCATCCAGTCACTGCTTTGGTTTGTGTTGAACCATTTTCTCCTCTCTACCTCCTCAAAATATCTTCAGATACCTCCATTTCTCACCTTGTTTATGTGGTTTTGTGGCTTCCTTTTTCTGTCTTTTCAAAGGTGGTCTTTGCTTCCAGGGTACTCTGGGAGTGCCCTGAGCAACTCTTTGGCTACTGCCAAGACTCACCATCTTGAGTTGATTTAGTTGAGTTCAATAACACTTGATTTTTGAACATTTCATTTTCCCTTCCTGAGTGTTGACCTCTCACTGAAAAGAAATTTGAAACTGCTGCACAGCATCTCATTGGTTTTCTTCCAGTTGCCACTTGAAAAAACCTCATCATAAAAAAAAACCAAGCAGAACAGCCCCTCCCTACCCCCACCAGTCTTTTACTCCCCCAGACATTAGGCTTTGGAGACGGCTGTCCATGATATGCCCAATGGGAGAGCATTTTAATTCTCTCCACAGCCATCTGTTGACTCGATTTACACCGTGCTTAGCTGACTTCTGTCAACTCCCACGGTCTTGGTAGGAAACCTGGAATGAAGGTACCAACTTTGTTTTCTGTTTCTTTATGAATCACTACCAAAGGCAAAAGTGGAGTCTTGAATTTCCCACTGCGTACTGTGTCTTTTCCTCAGACTATGCTGTTTGTCATTTAGCTTTCTGCAGGACTTATTTATAATAAGACCACCAGTCAACACTGTTGTAGATGAGACCTTAGGCAGAGGAGGGTCACAAAAATGGTCAGAGGGCTGGAGCACCTCTCCTATGAGGCCAGTCCGAGAGAGTTGGGATTGTTCAGCCTGGAGAGGAGAAGGCTCCAGGGAGACCTTATTGCATCCTTTCAGTTATTAAAGGGCCTGTTTAAGTAGTGAAAAATTTCTTAAGATGGGGACAGTCTTCTTAGCAAGGCCTGTTGCAACAGGACAAGGGGTTTTGAACTTAAAGGGGAGATTCAGACAAGATACAACTTCACCTGGAGTATTGCGTCCAGTTCTGGGCTGGACAATTTCAGGGAAGAAATTTTTGACACTGAGAGTGCTGAGACTCTGTCCCAGGTTGCCCAGAGAGGTGGTTGATGCCCCATCCCTGGTACCATTCAAGGTCAGGTTGGCCGGGGCTCTGAGCAACCTGCTGTAGTTTCAGATGTCCCTGCTTCCTGCAGGGGGGAGACCATAAAGGTCTCTTCTGAACCAAACCATTCCATTATTCTATGATTACATATTCTTAATGTGTACATTAAATGCCAATATTTCTACTGTGCAAAGTGGTACATAGAAAATGAGCAATGTTGGCTTGTGGGGGAGAGGAGGATCCTGGAATTTAGGGATAATCTATTCTTTGATTAATTCACACACCTCATTTTACCCCACCACTTCTTTCCCTAAAGCATTGCAGGTCTATCATTCAAACAGTTCCTGTGCACTCAAGACTGGTCACTGTCCTCAGATGTACTTTTCCGTACTCTATTGAAATACAATATAAATTTATAAATGCTATTTCTAATTTTGGTAAGCTGCCCTAGTGTGTTGCAGTTGGTTTGTGTCCATTTGTATATGTACATCTTTTATAATTAATAAGTTTACTCTAACTTCACAGTAGCAAAGTAGACACCGGTTCCCTCTTCTCTGTGTTCCTCCTCCCTATTTTTTTTTTTTTAATAAGGAAATAGACATTAATATTAATCTTTTGTAACCAGTGAAAAGGCAGATGAAACCTGGATTATGAACTAACTGGAAATTTAATTTTGCTGTTCACTGATATCTGTAATACTTCTGTATTTGTCTGCATATGGGTAGATTAAGACCATTCTACACACAAGTTTCACAAAAAGTAGACAACATGGCACAAAACAATAAACAGAAGAAGAAAAAAAAAAAACAAACAACAAAAACAGAAAGAAAACCCTTGGTGGATTAGAGCAGGACTCTTTCAGAGCATTTGTACTAGGGAAGTTCAGGGTCGGAAGCTGTCTGGATCATCTTCTCCTGCAAGACCTGGAAAAAAAATGTTAACAGTTGTATTAATGTCAGTTTAAAAAAAAAAAAAATAGGAAGGGTGATATCACATCTTGATCAACATAAGCAAACACTGACCTGGCACTGGGTCATCTAAGCACTGCCATCCATAGAGCTCAGAACTGAGCAGCAAAAGATGTGAGATACAACTCAGTGGTGGTAGATGCCGAAACATCTTCAGTCTCTCGAAGACAGCCTTCCTTCTTTTCTCTTGGTCTAAATAGTGCAGTATCAGGGAAGTCTGATTGCTTCTCCAGGTAAAAAGATATTTGGGTCCTGGGGGTTGACCTCACTGGTGGAGGCACTTTGTCATTTATCACACTCGGACGCTGCTTTTGGGAACCAAACTGTTTCAGTGTCTGCTGCCTTGTGCTTTGAAGATGGAAGGCATCCATCTTCCCATGGCATCTGTGATCCTTTTGATGGAAGACTTTTTCTAGCAGCCCTAAATAGCTACTTTTGCTCTCAAGAAGTTTATACAGTTTAAATGGGTAGGGGAGCGGGTAGTAATCTGAGATTCCCAAGCTAAACAACATATATCTAGTCCTTAATCCTGGCATTTGCCTAAGGCCAGCCTGTCTCTGCTGCCATTTAGAAGCATTTGAAGATTGTCTTCAGTTCTTTTGTGAGAAGATGCGCAATCAGGTTGAGGTGAGGTGGAAGAAAAGTCTGTGTATTGAAGTGGCACCCATGGGCTGACATGAAAGGAGCACAGCAGGCTTCCAGCTTGCTCGCCGTACCTCTGTTCTTCATGTCCGTTATGCAGACATCGGTGTACCGTGAAATGGGTACAGATGGTTTCCAGGCATTCATTCCTTCTCATCTCTATTGCTTATAATTTCTTTCCCCTTGATGTTGTGTGATAGTCAATCAGATCTGAAGTTCTCTAATGTCAACAGGAGGTCTTAGAGGGAGCCTTCCTGAGCCTGATGGGGTTCGAGGTGCCTTGTGATTGACAAGAAAGGTTCTGGTGTACCTGATGGGTGCTGTTATCTGCAAATTGCAGGAATGACTGACTGACTGAAGATGAGGTTAAGCAGAAACGGTTCATGGTGGGTTTGCATAGTGTTGCTGAGCTGGTGGGAAAGCAAGATTAAGTGAAGGCTGTGATCAAGTGTGCTGAGGCCAGCCAGAGCTCTTGGTGTCATCCCTGTTAGAAGCACAGCCAACCAACTGTCTTTATTTGTGGTTTGCTATATGTCTCTGAAAAATGTTATGGATGTCTTATCTCGCTATCTCTGACTTCACAGCCTATTCTGATAGTATCTGTTCCTGAGACAAGCTGCTCTGGACAATATGTCTCTGCTCCTGGAGACATCTATGATGGCAGCTCTACTGAAGGGAAGAAAAACTAAATCTGTGAGAAAGTGATCAGATGCTTTCCTGAAATAAGGCTTTGATGAGGAAGACTGCAAAAGGAGGGGCTTTTTTTCTCTCATTGTTTCTTATCAGATCTCCAGAATAGCAGAAGCAGCTCATTTCTGAGATCACCCGTGGTGGTTTTACTTTGTACCTACCCCATGATGCTGTAAGGCTGTGACTCCACTCCAGAGTACACTTCAGCTGGAGGAGGGTAGACAAGAGTGTACTTCAGAGTGTTGAATCAGATTGTTTAACAGTCATAAGTGACATTGTGCCTGTCAAGTACTTCATATGCGTCTCTAGAAGTTTCTGGAAGACAATTCAATTTGTACAAGGTCTGATTATAGATAAAATGTCCTGGGGCTGTTGTTGTTGCCATATTTTGTACCATGTCAACCTAGGCTAGAGAGAGTGCTCCTCAGGCCGTGAGGACACAGATGACTTCACTGTCTAAGGACTTTCCATCAGTATTAAAACTTAATTGGGAAGCAAACTGGAAGGAAGCTGCACCCCCTGTCCCGCTGCATGCAGGACATTCCCCTGCCAGCCAGGAGAGCTCCTGAACGCCACTTTCTTTACCTTGCCTGCGCAAAGCCACCCGAGAACATGACGTTAATACTACAAACATCCAGAGAGATCCAGAGGAGCATAAATTACCTCAAAGGCACAGACTGAAAAAGAAGAAAGTCGTCCCCTGCAACTACTCATTGGCCTCCAACAGTTGTGTTAGGAGGCTCAGCGAGCACTCGGGGAGTTGTGCAAATACACTGGCTCAAAGTTAAAACCATTGATTAAAAAAGAAAAAATACCCCCAAACCAAGTGCTTCAACAGTAGAGCTTGTTCATAAATTCAGGCTCTCTGAAAAAGAGGCAAGAGACACTTTTCCAGGTGAACAGCATAAAGGTTTACTGAATTTTGGTTTTAATAATTGAGAAAAAAAACCTGACAAGAGAAGCTAAAGCGCAGCATGTCTGTGAGAGGAGTGACAGAGTCAAGTCTGGGAAACAAACTGTTAGAGAGGACTTGGAAAAGCAGCACGCTTTGCAAATATGCTCTTGCATCTCAAGGCTTCCAAAAACTTCTATATTTACTAAGTTAATCCCAGTACTCTGTGAACAGGAGGGCTCCTTATCTGTCTGTCCATTTTACAGGCAGAGAAATGAAGGCAGCTGCATGGAACCACCTTTCATCTGTGACATCCATGAAAGGACAGTGTGGACCCTTAGCAAGTTTGCTGATGTAAAACTGGAAGGAGTGACAGACACACCAGAGCTGTGCTGACATTCAACAAGACATGGACAGGCTGGAGAGATGGGTGGAGGGGAAACTCAGGAAGTTCAAGAAGCACAAATGTAGAGTCCTGCACCTGGGGAGTAATAACCCCCTGCATCAGTACAGGTGAGGGGCTGATCTGCTGGAAAGCAGCTCCATAGAAAAGAACCTGGGGGGTGCTAGTGGACAACAATTTCACCTTTTTTCACTATTTTCACATTTTGTGTGCCCTCATGGCCAAGAAGGCCAATGGTGTCCTGGGTGCATAAAGAAGAGTGTGTCCAGCAGGTCGAGGAAGGTTCTCCTTCCCCTCTACTCTGCCCCAGTGCGACTACATCTGGAGTATCGTGTCCAGTTGTGGGCTCCCCAGTTCAAGAGAGACCAGGAACTACTGGAGAGNGGAACCACTGGAGAGAGTCCATTAGAGGCTCGGAAGATGCTGAGGGGCCTGGAGCATCTCTGTGCCAAGAAAAGGCTGAGAGCCCCGGGGCTGATTTGCCTGGAGAGGAGAAGACTGAGAAGGGATTATCTCAATGCTCTTCAATATCAAAAGTATGGGTGTCAAGAGGATGAGTAGACTCTGGTCAGTGGTGCCCAATGAAAGGACAAAGGGCCACAGGCACAAACTGGAACCCAGAAGGTTCCATCTGAACATGAGGAAAAACTTTTCCTTTGAGAGTGTCAGGAGCCTGGCTCAGGCTGCACAGAGAGGTTTCTTTCTCTGGAGAGGTTCAAAAACCCTCCTGGGTGTTCTCCAGGGCAAACATGCTTTAGCAGGGGGGTTGGATGAGATGATCTCCAGAGGTCCCCTCTAATCCTTAGTGTTCTGTGATTCTGTGAAAGCAAGAAAAGGCCAAGCATTCTCGCTTTTTCTTGTGATTTGAGTCTGCTGGTAAACAGATCTCCTGGTGAGAAATGAAAGGAGGTCAATCCGTTTAGTTCATCTGAGGGAAGGTTAAGAGGCAAAAGAGAGATCAACCAGCAAAGTTCAAGAGGTGAGAGGACGCAGCTGTCCTAATGGAGTAGCTGTGGCTGCTGCTTCATTAACTGGAGCCTCAGAGAGGCTCTTCTGGAAAGAGGTGACCTTGTCTGACCGGAGAATGGAGAGGTTGATGCATAAAGATGATTTGTGTGAAATGATCTGCTCTCTATGTAGAAGGTCAGACTCGATGGTACAAGATTTTTATCTGGGTCAAAAACCTCAGAAATATGTATCTCTAGTTGGTCACCTGGAAAGGGAGATGTCCCCACTGAAGGCACTTCTCCATCAGCAAGTTGATGGCAGAGCTGGGAATAGCGTACAAGAGTGACATTGCTCTCACCACCTCTTCATTCACTCATGGCAGGTAATTATTATCCAAACTGTCTGTGAGTCTTCACTTAAGACAAGTTAGATGTTTTTCACATGCTCTCTAACCTATTTCACCAGTACAGACTGGGAGGTGATCTGCTGGAGAGCAGCTCTGTGGAGAAGGACTTGGGAGTCCTGGTAGACAACAAGTTCTTCATGGGACAACAGTGTGCCCTTGTGGCCAGGAAGGCCAATGGGGTGTATTAAGAAAAGCGTGTCCAGCAGATCGAGGGAGGTTCTGCTCCTCATCTACTCTGCACTTGTGAGACCTCACCTGGAGTATTGGGTCCAGTTCTGGTCTCCCCAGCTCAAGAGAGACAGGGATCTGCTTGAGAGAGTCCAACAGAGGGCTACAAGGATGATGAAGGGACTGGAACATGTGTCTTATCAGGAAAGGCTGAGAGACTTGGGGCTCTTTAGTCTGGAGAAGAGAAGACTAAGAAGGGATTTAATAAATGTTTATGAATATAGGAGGGCCGTTTGTCAAGAGGAGAGGGACAGCCTCTTCTCACTTGTGCTCTGTGATAGGACAAGGGGGAATGGATATAAACTGCAGCACAAGAGGTTCCACCTTAACATGAGGAGGAACTTCTTTACTGTAAGGGTCACAGAGCACTGGAACAGGCTGCCCAGAGAGGTTGCGGAGTCTCCTTCTCTGGAGATTTTCAAAACCCACTTGGTGGTCCTCTGTGACCTGTGCCAGATTGTATGATCCTGCTTTGTCAGGGGGGTTGGACTCAAAGATAATCCAAGGTCCCTTCCAACCCCTAACACCCTGTGATACCCTGTGATACCTGTGATTTCTTCCACGTTGAAATCTTACCTTTAATCTTACCAAAAATACTGGCCATCTGAATGTCCCTCTAAACGCAGACTGATGTGTATAGGGGAACTCTCTTATTTTGCCTGCTTGATTTTGCCTGACTGTCTTTTGTAACCCAAGAAACATGGACCAACACTTTCCTTGAGATCCTGCATCTCACTGGTATATTCACTGCCTGACTGACTTGGGATATATAAAGTGAGAAGTAGTTTTCTGTCATTAAAATACAAAATCACACCTCTGGAAGGATGGTGTGGTGGTTCCTTTATTTCTGTTTGAAATGATGGGGATATAGCTGTGACTTTATTTTATTTTTCTGTATGTAGTATGTTAGGAAATGCGCATTCCAGTTTTGTATAAATTGCCTTCACAGTAAATTGGACAAGTCTCCCTGAGGAGCAGTAGACAAAAGACTACTTGGGAGGTGCTGTGGGGATGGGGAGGGAAATGCTTTTATTGCCAATCTAATTAAAGGCACTTAGATCTGCTGTTACATTTTCCTGTAAATATATTACTGTGGGGTAAGAGTATGGTTCCAGAGCTGTGTGAATAAGGGATATTTCAATGGCTCAGTAGGATGGGGTGGGAGGTGGTTGTTCCTAAAAATGTTGGTTAAACTAAACCAAAATATTTCATTTCCAGTCCTTTCCTTTCCCCTGCCCCTCCCTAAGGGGAAAAAGTTTTAAAATGGAAGCATGCTTTGAAGATGATAAATCATCATGAAACATTTGGAGTGTTCTAAAAGCCTTGCTTCTCTTCCCCTTTCACACCACTCTGTTGGGGAAAAAATAGATGCATTCACTCTTTGCCAAAGAAATGCTTGCCCAGTTGTAATCAAGTCATTTTACAACACGGTGTAGACTTGCACTCCATGTTTGTTGCGTGTGGCCTTGGGGAAGTCATAGCAGCAAATGCATCCACTTGTTTATCTCTAAAAAAAAAAGGGTGGGTCAGGATCAACCTCGACAGAGTCTGTTTTCAAGCTGTTTGGTTGTCCCACTTCCCTGCTTACAGTGGTCTTAATCTGTAGCCATGCTGGGAGGTAAGGAAAAGAAAATAATTCCTTATCTCTGCCCATAAAGTCTCGTGTAACTGTATTACATGTGCCCTTACTTTCCCATGTAAGTGTTTTTCTCGATCCAGATTGCACTTTACAATGGGTTTTGTGTTACTGTGGTAGCTGTGGGCTAGATTGAGACCTGGGAGAGACAAGGTTTGTTCCGAGTCCATTGTAGACTTTTCAAGTGAATCTTCATCTATTCCTTGTAGTGTTTAGTGGGTATGTCCATCAAGACATCATAGACAGGACAAGGAGTTATGATTTTAAACTAAAAGAGATGAGATTCAGAATAGACAGAAGGAAGAAATTTTTTACAATGAGAGTGGTGAGACACTGGTACAGGTTCCCAGAGAGGTGTTAGATGCCTCATCCCTGGAATCATTGAAGGCCAGGTTGGATGGGGCTATGAAACAATCTGCTTTAGTTGCAGATGTCTCTGTTCACAGCAGGGGGATTAGACTAGATGACCTTTAAAGGTCCTTTTCAACTCAAACCATTCTAGGATTCTATGATGCTGCCATTGCACTGAAACAATTGTGTGTTGCTTATTGGAGAAGGTGGTTTGTTGGCCCAGGTTTTTTGGTTGTCCAGTTAATAAGTGACATTTATAATGGAATCATAGAATAGAATCATAGAATTGGGTTGGTTGGAAGGGACCTCAAAGATCATCTAGTTCCAGTGCCCCTGCCATGGGCAGGGACACCTTCCACTAGATCAAGTTGCTCAAGGACAGAGCAAGTCTCTATATGGAGTCCAAGTGGTCTTCCCAGTCATTTCATACCAGCATGTGCTCTCCACTAGACTCTCCCATTCTGCTATACTGCAGCATCACTGCTTGATGAAGAGCTACCCAGTAGACAATGATGTCTTCTACCTTTTTCAGGGAATAAGCCTCTGTCCTTGGCCTCTGGATTTTGTCTGTTTGGAGCATTTTTTTCATTGTTGTGGTGTAAGGAGGAAGCAGCAGCTGGATTTGGTCCTGTATCACACCCCAACTGATGGAGCACCTTTATCTCCCCTCTTCCTTTGCTATCATCTTCTCCATGCCTTAGGGTTGAACTAATTTAAATATCAAAGTCCTGGGACCCCGCTGATATGCCGGAGGGTATCTGGGGCTCATGGTGAGACACTGGGGAGATGGGAAGGGATAAGAAGTAGTCTTTCTCTGACAGTGCTGCATTGATTTCATTCTGCTGCTGCTACCCTAGGCCTTGCAGTTTGTTTTGTTTTGTTTTGTTTTCTTCTTCTAAAACCAGCAAAGAAAAAAATCAACTCTGACTCCAATATTTATACTAGAGGCCCAGGAGCTTATAATATAGCAGTAAACTGTCTCTTTTGAGAGCTCATCAGGGCTGTAGTATGATGGATAGACTCCGAGCCAGCTGCATAGTGGTAATGTACCAGAAGACAGCATTACCTTTTTTTGATGGAGTGCCTAGTCTTTGCTTACCAGCCCAAGATCTCAAAGCACTTTGTGAACAGCGAGGAATTAAAAGTCTGGTCGTGGCTGAAACAGATAAATGGTTGCCCTTTATCACTGGAGAAAATAATGCGGAGAGAGGTCAAATGACTTGTTTGCCCCTAAGATCAGCTGTAGTCCCAGAGACCTTGATTTTAATGCTTTTTATTTTTTTCAGGTGAACAACCTGAAGTTTAGAGATAGTTTGTATTTTTTTTTTTTTGCCTTTTTTGTGTCACCCTTTTTTCTTGAATACTGGGGTTTTGCTGACTTTTAACAGCGGCGTATCTGTCTTTTCTCTGTTTTTTTTAGGTTTGAAGTATCATCCTGCATCCATTGCTATCTAGAAAATGTCTTATGGATCCATTGACGGGAGTGGATTTGGGAGCAGGAATCCATTTGGAGGCCCTTCGAGACAAGGCTATCAACCTCTTGGTGAAGTATTGATCCCTTGCTGTAATTTATTCTACTTGACTCCCTGGGGACTGAAGTTTTACTTGCTCATGTTCAGTGTGGCTGGTTTATAAATATCACACTCTCCACAGCTCGTTTCTGATAGTGATTTTCAAAGGTGAAACCCAAACTTTTGTTGGATTTGATTTGGATGATGAGGCACTGTGTCTTTACCGTGCTGTGGTGGATTGACCTTGGCTGGACACCAGGTGCCCACCAAACCGCACTCTCACTCCCTTCGAAGCAGGATGGAGGGGGGGCGGGAATGGAAAAAAAAACCCTTGTGGGTCAAGATAAAGGGAGTTTAATAAAGAAAAAGGAAAGGCCATGAGTGGAAGCAAAGGCTGAAACATGGAAGAGCAGCACCGATGAGGAGTTTGAAGGTGTTTTTGGAGACTAGGAGAAGAAGTGAAGGACATTCTGTAGACCTGCTCTTGTCTTATCTCCCCAGCATCTCTTCAGGAAGTTTATCTAAATGGTTGTTCTCTGGCTGGCTGAGGGAGCACTGATGGTGGGAGGAGATGTGGAGATGTGCAAGGGGCAGCAGGCTGTGCTTCCACAGGGTGTAACTTAACTGCTGTGGAGGCTGCTTGAATCTGGGAAATGTGCTTGGATGTGCCAACAGGGTCAAAATGCCAAAACCTAAACAGCAGCTTACAAATGGGTGTGGATTCTTTTTCCATGGCATGTTTTTAAGCAAAGACCAGATGTGCTTTCCTTACCTGTTTTGCCCTTGCCTCAAAGGACTCTAGAAATGCTAAGTTGCATCCAGGTATCAGCCTGTGCATCTGAAATGGTCCCAAATATGCAAGTCAAAGCATGAAAGCAAATTCCTGTTGTAACATGGAGCACAGCTAATGCTTATAAACTCCTGGTTTTGTATGTTGAAGGTGTTGACTCTTTGTGTGTTGAAGGTGTTCCCCTTCTGATACAGGAATGTTGTAGGAGGCATCCTTTTCCAGAACAGTGGGTAGCTCAGTAGTTGTCCCTGTTAACATGGGGCTGGCTTGTGCATGGAGGTGGAAGGAAGGTCTTATCCTGCCGCTTTTGAGCTGTTGTTTGAGAGGCCAGCCCATGGGGGTGCGGGCAGATAAGAAGACCATACTGGACCACATCCACAGCTGCCCAGATGTGTGCCAGATCCTGATCCGGATGGGCAACTGCTGTAGAACTGGTTCTGGGTTAATCTAGTCTGGCTTTCAGCAAGCTTTCTCAGCTGGAACATATCCTTGCATTTAATTTTGGTCCTGGGTCCAGCTTGCACTGCAGCGTGAGGCTGCAATGGCTACAGTGTAGACAAAACTGGAAATTAAGATGTTTGTAGAAGTGTCATGAATGGGGACCTTGTAATGTGGCAAGGGTTGTGTTGTTGCTTTGCACCAGGGAAGAACATCACCCCTCTCTTCAACTGCCTTTGATTTCGACTGTGCTGTTCATTGACATGCAACTTGACTTAGTTTTCAGGTTCTGAGCGTTGCAGATGCTCTTCGGGAAACATTTTGTTGTTTTGCAAATAGCTGTTTCCCCTGGATGGAAATATAAAAGAAGCATAGAGGTTTCTTTTGGTTTTCCATTTTCTTATGAGTTTGGGTGTAATTATGATTTTTTTTTTCTCTTTGAAAAGGGAGAATGTATTGAAGTGAGCGTGAGTTGGCTCTTCAGTTGTAAATAGTGATTTTTAGGCTATTCTACAAGGCAAAATTAAAGGCATAAAGGAAAGGATGAATGGGATACTTGGGCACAATGAAAAAATTATAAGAAAAGAGAATTGAAAAGTGGACTAGACAAATGATGAATCTCAGTGCATTATAGCGTAGGTTTAAAAAAAAAAAGTGAATACTTTTTGTGCTGTATGAAAGGACCACTATTTTTAATGCAAATGCACAGAATAATTCATGATACTTGCAATCTTTAAATACTTGAAAAGACTTCTCCTTGTGCCTAGCTTGCGCATCGTTTGGCAGTTGCTGATGTGATGCTGAAGACACCCTCAGTGGGTTGCAAAAGGCAGCTGATGTAGAAACATCAGCTTTCTTGAGACAGATATGGTCTGTTGGCTGCCTGGCTGGAGACTGTTAACATGTTAGCTTAGGTCTTGGAGTTCAGTGCTGGCTTCCTCTCCCTGCATGCACACATCATCTCAGGTATTTGGAGACACGTCCATCACAATGGTGACATGTGCCTGCAGCCTAGTAAGTCTGTAATGATTTTGGCTTGCTCGTACAGTTAACCCTGGTTGACATCTCAAATACTGAGCTGATCCTGATTGCATTGACCAAGGGCAACTTGGAGGAACTTTCTCTGTGTGTCTCACTCAGAGATAGTCACCTGAACCTCCATAGCTCCACATGCCCCTTCGCCATGGGAGACTGATGGAGGTCTTTTGTTGTAGTATCCCCAAATATTGTCATTAATTAAGTGTCAGGAGAGGTAATGCAACTCTTACACTCTGCCTTCTGCTTCTGAAAGACAGATGATTGGCTTGCTGAGGAAAAACTTCTTGCTCTATTACATCATGATATGGCAGGAATAAGAGATCATGGCCTTCCTGCCGGCGTATGTGTGTCTGCTCGCAGTGGGGGCAGACCTTGACGGACATGTTCTGCGTGTGCTCTAAACTTCTTTTTATATCTGATAAACAAATGAAAACAAGTACTGGTATCACTGCAGATAGTTGCTGTCCACTGGTACCGTGTGGTCCAGTGATAATGTTCAGACATCCAATGGTAAGTCCTGAGATCCTGAAACAATAAAGGTGTTGGGTGGTTTAAAAGCCTTTTGGTAATAAATAGGGATGGAAGTCACAGACAAAGAACAAGTAGGTTTCATCAGTCCCACATCACCCAAGGATCTGGAGGCTTGTCACAGCAGGTGGTCATTCTGAGGGGAAAAAAAAGAACCCCTGGGGATGTCATTTTTTAATCTTTCAATTTCTTGAAAAAGAGCAAAGAAAAGCAGACTCAGGTTTTGTTTGTTTGTTTGTTTGTTTTTTTATTAAAGAGTGGTAATGCCAAGAAGATGTCCTCTATCCTAATACATGTCTGTCCATCTTGGCTGCCTTTCCTCCATGTTTGATCCAAATGTGCTCCACAGCCTTGGTAAGATTATTTCCTTGAAGGTGCTTCCCTTGACCTTGGGCTGATGCAATGATGGATGGACTTACAGCCCATCATGGGGTTGCAGCACAGTTGCCCTTGCTGACCAGCCCAGTTAGAGAGATCCACAGGTTCTGTTTTCAGCAGTTTGGGGTGGAATTCCAGAGGCAGTATGGGGGGAATTTGGTTTGCCCAGGACTCCTGGGTGTCAGACAACTCTGGTTCAAACTCTGCTTTTGGTGGTGCTGCTGGATGTCTAGGATTTCTTAAAAAATAAAATTAAATAAAAAAGCAAGTTAGGGAAATTTTTGGAAGGACAGGTCACACTTAGCAAATCTCCAGTGTTATGTAGCCTAAACTGGGGAGCTCCCTGAGATGTGTCACAAGGAAGACTTGGTGTATAGCAGTTTTGGGGGTTGACAATGTCCTCCCACAGCCACTGAAGAGCACTGAGGAATGGCAAGCGGAGGTGTCAGCCATGGTCTTGCTCTGCATTTATGAGTTATGATCTCCCTCAGCAGCTTCTGCATTTCATATCCTTGCTCTGCTCTCAAAAATCTGTGTAAAACCCAAGTCTTTCAGGTGTTTCCTTCTAGGAGCTTCTCTGGGCTGAGCACTAGGAATGAAACCCTGAATTCTTCCGATTTTCTTGAGTGCAACATGCATTTTCTATTGTGTTCAACCTCTCTTCCCAAAGCCATCTCTTTGTGGGGAAAAAGAACAAAACCTGTTCTACAGAAGGAAGCATAGAGGTCAGGAAATTCAAGCAGCTTGAATTAAAAAGACCATGAGCAAGGAAATTTTTAACGTTGCTTTTATTAACCTTACCGTGCCCTGGACATTAAATGCCAGGTTTTCAAGGGTGAGTGTGGTTTCCTATTCCAGAGGTGCAATATTTCTAGGTGTGCTCAAGGGACCAGTGTGTCAGTGCTTAATTTTACTGTGACTTCATCTAGACCATTTTTCCTTCAGCTGCTTGTGAAGATACAGGGCGGGACAGTGGCCAGAGTTGTACTCAAGATATATCACATGTGTGTCTTGGTCCTTGTCCATTACGTTGGTTATCTTGTCATGGAATGAAATTAGATCAGTCCATGCAAGTCGTTCTTGGCAGCATTCTCTGGTTATATATATCACCTAATTATCATTTCGATACTTAGCACTTGCTATATGATTTGTTCTTACATTTTTCCAGGAATTGGGACTGCAATTTTTTTTGCTCTCCTCTCTTTACTGCCTACCTGACACTTTGGTAAACCAACCAGTTTTTGTGTGGAAAGTCCCATCTGTGTGCTGGCTGTGCTTTCTCTGTCCTGTCTTAGTGGTTGGGTCATCTGTCTATCCTCTTTGTACCTCCCCAGTCCTAACTTGCTCTTTCTCAGCAGTTTTGGAAAGTGGTTTGTACCTAAAAATACCTATCATGTAGAGCAACCTCTAGGTGAATCTGCTTTAGCACAGGGGTTGGTCTAGATGATCTCCAGGGGTCCCTTCCAACCCCTACCATTCTGTGATTGTTGCCTCCAGGCTGGCAAAGTTGCAGAGCTTGCATGAGGGAGGGAGGTGTTCGCACCACTCATGATCCCTTTGGTGCAATAGGGATAACAGGAGCTCTGCTGGCAACCCACGTCCAGTGGCTAACACTGGAGTAGATGTTCTGTAGACAAAACTCACTCAGAACCTCATGTACAAACCTACCAGATAAGGAAAGGCTGAGAGAGCTGGGTCAGTTTAGCTTGGGGAAGAGGAGGCTGAGGGGGGAACTTATCAATGCTTATAAATATCTAAATGGTGTGTGTCAGAAAGATGAGGCCAGGCTCTTCTCAGTGGTGTCCAGTGACATGACTAGGGGAAATGGCCAAAATCTGGAAAACAGGAAGTTCCACCTCAACATGAGGAAATACTTCTTCACTGTGAGGGTAACAGAGCACTGGAACAGGCTGCTGAGAGAGGTGGTGGAATCTCATCTCTGGAGACTTTCAAAAGCATCTTGGACTTGTTTCTGTGTGATCTACTCTGGGTACTCCTGCTCTGGCAGGGGGGTTGGACTCAATGATCTTCAGAGGTCCCTTCTAACCCCTACCATTCTGTGAATCTGTGGCAACTGTTTCTCACGGGAGTAATGAGGGACCTGACCGTGTACTTCAATGTCCTTAGTACAGAGTGTTAGAAGGAGTTAAAAGCAGTGAACAAAAGTAAGAACAAAATCTTTGAATCTTTGAGGGAGTTTCAAAGCTACTGTGCAACTTTTGGGGTGGGTTTTTTCAGAATATAAGCCTTTCAGTCTGAAGGATCAGGCCGTGTCTTGGTCATGTTCAGTAATATAACCAAAGCTTACTTTGGATGGAGTCCCATTAAGTGTAGAGTGGAAGTAGGGACTTAAGTGAGAACCTAGATGCAAACACTACAAACAACCATAATAAGATGATCTCTCCCACTACATGACCTCAAGAAGCTTTTTGTGGCATCTACAGAGGAATTATTTCGTATTATTTCTTTGCTGTTATGCAAGACTTTTAAACATTACAGATTTATTTCCTTAGTCCGGTTCCCCTGGATTTAGAGGATATTCTCTGTTTTACACCCAGTTCTTAGGGATCTTAGCAGTGATTTAAGGAATTAATAAGCCAAAACATAAGAAAACATATTAAAGAATAATGAACAACATGTTTTATAGCAAAAGGAATTGCCAAGAGAATTAACTTTCATACACGAATTAACTTTGAAACTGTTTGTTTTGAAAACCTCTGCCCTATCCCTTCTGGCACTTCTAACTTTATAATAAATGTTTCCCCATAGTCTCGGCGTTTCAGGGAAGTTAAGTGGTTATGTATTTATTTATATAACTAGGAAAACCAGAACACACCATTGGAATTAATAAGCATTGTAATGAAATATGTGAGGGTGAGTTGACAACTTGATAGCATCTAAAAAGCATAAAAGAAAGAACAAAAAACCCACTACCCTCTTGCGTAAAGATAACCTTCTTCTTTACCAATTTTATTTCCTAGTTTTGAGCATCCAAAGGCATTTTACTGTAAACAGGAAAAGACGATGCCGGTGGTCCCAGTCTTTAACAGAAAATCAGAAGGCAAAGATGCTGGCCTCTTCTTAGGCATCGTTCAGCTGGAAATGCATTTAAGCATCTCATCCTCTCAGAATCTCTTGCTCCATTTTCCACTCAATTACGGTCAAATTAGAAGTAGTTTAGGAAGATCCTCTCCCTGCAGTCTGCTTGTTGTATGGGTGGAGGTGTCTGAATAAGGAAAGTAGAGAATAATGAACATGTTGGTGGTTCCTTTAGTTTCTTATTGGGTGCCTGGCCATCAATCCCAGACCTGAGACTGGGATGTCTTTCCAGGTGGATGTATTTCCCTAAAGGAGAAGAGTCTGTCCCGTCTTCAGGTTCAGCTCCTGAAATGAATACAGCTCAATGCTTTGCATTTCTGGCTGCTTTTTCAGCACGTTGATCTCTGGCAGAGCCAGGCAGCAAAGGCTTTGCCTTGTCTCAGACAGACCCAAAAAAAAATACCAACCAACCAAACTGAAGTTTTATTAAAAAAAAGAAAACTCAGCTATCATTTCACACCAAGTTTGTATCAGTTCTTGTTCCATTGTTCAGACCTGGAGAAGATGTCAACTCTCCTTAGATTTCTTTAATACTGTCGGTTCCATCCGGTTCTTCTTTGCCAACTTTCTCTGTTGCTCAAGGGCACTTCTCCAGTTGGGAGAGCAGAGACATCTTTGCTTTGGAGCCCTTGTCCAAGAAGCCACAAGTGAGTGCTTGGCTGTCTTACGACATTCCTGCAGGCACTGCAAGGCTTCCTTAACACTTTTCTATACCCCTAGTCTTGTACCCTGTGCTTTGCAACCTGTTCTTTTCATCTTGGCAGTATCAGATGCTTGGATCAGGAGCCTTTTTTCCTAAAGTGTGCCTACGAATAAGTCTGCCTGAAGCAAAATACAGCTGAAACTGAGCAGTGGGTTTACTCCATGACCTTGTATGAACATCTGTAAGTGCTTGCTGGATGCACATCTGTGGGAGATACAGGCTGAGGGCAGAGCTCCCCTTCTGCATCTGTTGGCTTTTCCATTAAAGCTGTCTCACTGTGCATGTCCCAGCGCTCACCTGGTCTTGCTGTGCCACACAGATGTGCTAGCAGGGAGCTTATGGTCTGAAATCAGTGGTAGATCAGGTGAAGAGCTTGTTCCCAGGTTTGCTCTCAACATGCAGAGAGTGGGCAGTGTCTACATCCAGTTCAGTCCATCCATTCATCTGGAGAAGAGAAGTCTCCAAGAAGACTTTATTGCAGCCTTTCAGTGCTTCAAAGCCTATAAGAAAGATAGGGACAGTTCTTTTTATCGGGGCCTGTTGCAACAGGACAAGGGGTGATGGTTTAAAACTAAAAGACAGGAGACTTAGGCTAGAGAGAAGGAAGACATTTTTTACAGTGAGGGTGGTGAGACTCTGGCCCAGGTTGCCCAGAGAGCTGGTGGATGTCCCATCTGTGGAATCATTCCAGGTCAGGTTGGATGATGCATTGGGGCAACCTGCTCCAGTTGCAGATGCACCTGCTCACCAGTTGGATTAGATGCCTTTTAAAGGTCCCTTTGAACACAAATTCTGTAATTCTATGATCTCCCCAAGGAGAAAGCAGAGTCAGCTCCAGACAGGCTAAATGTTTTGGCCAGAATCTTTCTTGAGGTTCTGCAACTCCTTGCTGAAACATGAAGGGGAGAGCCTCCAAATTTCACTGGAAAAAGTAGGTGTCCGGGAGCAGACTGTCATTGCTAGCACAGGTTTATCCACTCCGTGTTGTATTCCCTTCTTCGGAAGGTGCTGGCAGTTTTTACTGCCTTTATGGCTCACTAAAAGGCCTCTCTGATTTTTCTTTTTCTCTTTTCCCCTTTCCTTTCCTCTTTCCTTTTTCCTCTTTCCTCCCTTCCCCTCCCCTCCTCTCCTCTTTCTTTTCTATGTGCACATCAGGAAACCAAGTGAGGTGGACATTAAATTCAGCTTGCTCTATCCTAGGATGTTACCTTCGAGGTTGTTACTGTGCAGTAAGTGATCAAGTGCATACTTCGTCTCCTCTGCTACTGCTGTAGTAACCCCAGTAAATTTGAGAGTGGACTGTTGGAAGGAGAGGTAGAATAGTATCTGGTGTGATTTTGCTTTGTGCTGAGCGTTCTCCAGGTACAAATCAGTCATTGTCACAGCTCACGTTAGGACCGGTGGGGCTGTGCTGCAGTGCCCTGATCTCTGGCTGCAGCTTAGAGCCCAGCAGGTCATTGACCTTTGGAGAGCACATGCATGTCCAGGCGCTGCTCCATCATCTGTGTGTAAACAGAGCTCAGGTGTGCATTTTTGAATGGATAAACTCAAATTTGTTTTAAACCTGGGTGGTACCTAACAGCCAATCTGTTCTGAACTGTCTTATGCTGGGAGTAATATCTGTTCAACACATTTATTGCTATTTCTTTCCTGAAAGCATGTTAAAAATGCTAAATCTGGGAGCTACAGACCCCTGTTTTTCAGCAGCTGATAAGAAAGATTAGTTTTTAAGGTTCTGGACTTGAAAGCTGTTAAATTCCAAGTCTTGGTCACCTCTTCTCTGTAGTGAAGCCTTGTGCAAATCTATTAACTTCACCGTTCTCTTGTTTTCTTCCTCTCCTGTTGCCTAGTATTATCTCATTAATTAAATTCTTGAGGATGTAGAGTATGTCTTTATTATAATCAGAAGAATAGTATTTAGCATCCTTTGTGTACATGTGCTTTTTCCATTTCCTCCTTGAAGACACGAGTGGAGTTTTATAATCTTGGCTTCTGCCTGCAGAATGGAATGGAGATCTATACAGATACCAGAATACTGCAGTTGTGGATTTCTGTTCTACACCCTCGCTATCGGGATGTATTTATTTGCAAAATGTATACAAACTCACTTCTGTATATTCTGGAGGGGTAGACACAGCTGGCTGAAGTATGTATGGCAAAAATGGAACTTGAGAGAGTGGGAAAAAGGAATAAAGCTTTTAGCTATGCTGTCAGTTCAGAAATATCACTAACTCTCATCTTCCAGGCTGATGTTTGCTTGGAGAGAGACAGTGTCAGCGAGACGTGGGCAGGGATTAAAGATCAACAGCGAGGACTCGACAGATGTAAGCAGGTAGATTGGGGGGATTAGGGTGAATTAGTGTGGATGGAAAGTGTTTAGGAGCAAGAAGGGATTTGAAATTGAATATTGGAATGTACATGTTGCATATCTTCCCTGAATTTCTCTGTTAAACTTGTTATTGGTGGTTGGGATTCCTAGAATCATAGAATGGTTATAGTTGGAAAAGACCTTTAAGATCATTGAGTCCAACCACTAACCCAGCACTGCTAAGTCTACCACTAAACCCTGTCCCTCAGCACCACACCTCCACAGCTTTGAAACCCCTCCAGGAATACGGACTTTACCATAGCTCTGGGCAGCCTGGGGCAGGACTTGAAACCCTTTCATAGAATAAATTTTCCCTTATATCAAATCTAAACCTTCCTTGCGCAACTTGAGGCCAGTTTCTCTTGTTTTGTCACTGTTCTTCAGGAGAAGAGACCTAACCCCACCTCATACCAACCTCCTTTCAGGGAGTTCTTGAGAGCGAGAAGGTTTCCCCTGAGCTTCCTTTTCTCCAGGGTAAAACCCTGGTTCCCTCCACCACTCCTCACCAGACTTTTCTCTAGACCCTTCACCAGCTTCATTGCCCTTCTCTGGACACACTCAAGTGCCTCAATGTCCTTCTTGGAGTGAGGGACCCAAAGATGAACCCTGTATTTGAGGTGTGGCCTCAGCAGTGCCAAGTCCAGGGGAACAATATCTGCCCTAGTCCTCCTGGTTGCACTAGTGCTGTTACCAGCCAGGATGCTGGTGGCTTTCTCAGCCACCTCAGCACATGCTGTCTCATGATTGGTGAGCTACCAACCAAAACATGAGTTGTTACATCAGTAGCTGTTCATGTGTCTGAAGGTCATGACAGTCCTACAGATTGTTGTAGTGGGGTGCAAAACGTTGCTTGCATTGTTTCAGAGGTGTGCAAGTGATTTTATAGAAGCTTTTAAAACCAATTTCCCATTGCTTCCTGATCCAAAGATGGTAAAGATGGGGTAAAGAAGGAGGAATAAATCAAAGCCCTGCTGATTTATACATAAATAATCAAATGCAATGAACTTAGCCAGGAAAGCAGTGCAAAGTCAATTGAACTTGAGGGTTTTCCTCCTTCTCACCCCTTGCACTGGTGAACCATGGCATGGCAGTGGGACAGGTGAGTGGCAAGCTCGTAGTCTTTTGCCCCTGCAGCGCCTGGGGAACGACTCTGCCCAGTCCCATCCCAGCAGTGTTTCATCCTCTGCAGAAAATGAGTTTTATCCTTATTTGATGGATGGGGCATTTGGGTTGTGGAAAGATTCCTGCTCACAAACCAAACCCACCACCTGCTCTGTTTCCCTTGGGGATTATATCCTAAGGGTTGAGGCTGGCATGATTTCCCTGGAAGAGCTTTCTCTTTCCTGTTCCTTTTCTTTAGCCAGGTTCCCTTGCTGTTAAATCTTGGATATGCCCTGAAACCAGGGACCACTTTAGTCACAGTATTTTCTTGGCTTGCAATTCACAGGGCTTGCTCTCATCTAGCACTGGCCATCCTTTGAGCTGAGCTGTTTCTGTCCTGGGGCTCATCTTTCAGAAGAACTGCTCATGAGCTTTGTTACTGGGATTTTTGAACATCTGCACAGTAGAAACTCAGCAAGCTGCAAAACTGGCTTTTAAATTTTAAAGGAAGGACTTAAAAACCAGACCTTGCTGGTAGACGGTTATGTAGATGTGGATTTTATTTTTCTTCTTTTAGTAGAACTGGTTAGCTTGTATCTTTCATGGATGTTCCACTCTCTTCTCCGTTGATTTTTTTTAGTCTGGAGAAGCACTTGAAGAAAGGGTCATTTCTTCTGTCCTGTAGCTGTGGGAGTTTGACACAGATTGTCATCATGGACACTTTGACTGGCCTGCAACTTCTTCACTTGGCTGAGATGGAAGTGAAGCAGCTGGAGAGTGAAATAGGGCAGGTTTTTGCTCTTCAGGGTAGTGCTTCTGCATATATGGATGTCAAGTCTGGAGAAACCAGTCTTGAAGACAGTATTGAAGAGTCATAACTTGTGCTGTCACTAATAACTCTTTAAGCTCTGAAATGCAGGGACAGCCTCTCAACCTTTATCTGAGACATCCCAAGCAGCATGTGCATGCTATTCTCTGGTGTTCATGCCTTTCTGCAATGCATGTGATTTCTTGCCACAAATGACTCCGTTTTTTAGAGAGGGTCAGGGTCACAGACTTGACACTTCATGTTTCAGGTCTATTTGCCATTGTCAACCATCTCCCAGTCCACAGAGTCACAGGGGATGGACAGAATAACTCTTCTCTGGTGACACTGGGAAGCATCCTCAGTTTTGTGAGATCACGGAGTAGTTTTCCTGGGCTAAGGTGCTATTTTTAATTTTAATTGAGCTTAGTCTGCCTGAAAAACTTGATCTTTTTGTCCCTGGCAAAGACCCACACATCTAGCAGCTGGGCATGATGCCATCTAACCAGATGGCTGTCAGGGCAGTGGCCAGCCTGACTGTGTCACATCTCCTCTGCTTGGCAGCACAGAGTCCCAGGTGACAGTCACCATCCACTTTGAACTTAATACACACTTCAGGACTGGCCAAGCCAATGTGCTGGCATTAACCCAGCAATAGCATAGCAATAATGTCATGGAATGTTGTGGAAATAATGCTCACAACAGCTTTATAAGCAGGTGGGACTTGCTGAGAAGGTCCTCGTCTTTGAAATGTGATGGGTGAGAAGGAGGTTGGCTTTGGGGGTGTCCTCTTATCCAGACCTGAGGCTGGTTTCAGAAAGAAGGTTTGGGGATGGCCTATGTTCCTTACCTTTCTCTGGCTACTAAGGGCCTCAGTGGTATGATAATTAATTTTTCTTCTTTCTATATGAACACATCCTGAGTACATCAACGATGCTTTAATTCCTTCTAAACCCAGTATATTTAATGGGAATCAAGCCTGCAGCACACTGAAGTGTGTCCCTGGACTTGGCACTGGTGAGGCTGCAGCTTGAGCATTGGGTTCAGTTTTGGGCACTGCAGGTAGGCCAAAAAAAAGTCATTGAGGTGCTGGGTGAGTTCAGAGAAAGGCAATGAAGCTGGTGAAGGGTATGGAGAAAATGTCTGAGGAGGAGCAGCTGAGAGACCTGGGGTTGTTTAGTCTGGAGAAGAGACCTTATTGCCTTCTACAACTACCTGAAGGGAGCTTGTAGTGAGATGGGTGTTGGTCTCTTCTCCCAGGTAACTAGTGATGGGACGAAAGGACATGGGCTTGTGTTGTGCCAGAGGAGGTTTAGGCTGGATATTACAAAAACATTTTTTACTTAGAGAGTGGTGAGGCATTGGGACAGGTTGTCCCAGAGAGAGGGTGGAATTGCCATCCCTGGAGGTGTTCAACAAACATCTAGATATGACACTTCAGGACAGGGTTTAGTGGTCCTGATAATATTTAGAAAATGGTCATTTCTAACCTTAGTGATTCTGTGATGCTATGAAGTGGTAGGCAGGTGATAATTCTTGTGAGGTATGGTACCAGGATTCAGATGTTCATATTGGGATATATTATGGCCTCTATCCTATTTTCAGAAACAATTTTAAGGTCAGATTTCACAGGTCTTCAGATACCTGATGATGTAGATGCCTATATGGGAGTGGATAGTCCAAGGCCCCTTTCTGCTCAGGAAGGCTTTTAAGGACGTCTTGAAATACTGGCTTTCAACCAAAGGCTCTTTGATTGCCATTCAAAGCTGAGAGCTCCTAAATCTCTCAGTTCCCAGAAATGTGCTGAAATGGGATATTTCACAGAAATATTTCTGTGTTTTGGCAATTCCTTGCTTTGAAAGCTTCACCCAGAGAGATTTGGAAGTGTTTTTTCAGAGAGACAAAGATCCTTGTGTAGATGTGGATATAGATGCCTGTTGTTTGTTTGCTTAGATAGGGAATTTTGCTTTATTTTATTTTTTTCCCCCAAAATGCTTTGTTCAAGTCCTTAGTGGAAAGAAAAAGTAGACTGAAGATCTGACAAAAGCCACACTACATAAAATATTCTCTATTCCTTCTCCTCTGCTAGCAGAGATACAGAAATGGAAACAGCAGAGATAGAGCTGACAAAAGTCGAGGGACAAAATTATGTAAAGAAGATATTTAAAAGTCATAAATCGATCTTTTGGGGCTGGGAATAGCACATGCCGTGACCTTCTGTGTGAAATGGGCCTGCTGCCTATGAAGCTGTGCGGAGGCAAGACCGCTGGGAATCCTGTTTCCCCCAAAAAAGAGGTTTTGAGGAAAAACCAGTCCTGGGTGCCTGAAAAGTTCAAACCTACCATACTTGTCCCAATGGATGGAGGCAACAGAAGTGATGGGCTGAGTGAAATGAGACTTCCCTATCACTGTCTCCCATCCCTTTTATTTATAATTACTTTCAGTTCTGTAAAGTGGTATAAAGCAGAGATTTATGAAGAGGGTTTGCTGTAAAATATAATTTACAAAGAACTTGAGTTTATGTCAAAGAAACCAACCCAAACATCTTTATTACAGTCACATAGGAGAAGATATTTACCATTTATTTCAGGTCCTGCAAGAGTTAAGCAGCTTGGGAAAGAGCTGTCTGCTGCTTTTCCTGAAGTGCTTTACCAGCCAGACAGTAGCCAGATGGCTGTGCCTTTGAACAATACATAGATAATACCAAGGATCTCTAATAACACAATAGCTACAACTGCATAGAATGGGTTTATACACCTACCTAGGGTGTATGCCTGTGTAGCATATGGATTTGTGTGGGTTAAGTATGCTTTTGAAAGGTAATTTGGAGTTTTAAAGTCATACTGCCCTTTCATACCTCTCTCTTTATAGTCTTATTGCTAAAACAAAGGGCTGTCTACTTATTTTTTTTTCATTTTGGATTTGTCAACAGAATGTGAGTATTTTCACCAAGTTGTTTTTCTTTTTTTCTTCCTTCTTCATGGGGTTTTCCCACTTCTCATCAGTGGAGAAGAAACCAGGCCTTGCTGACATCCTGACAGGGAGAAAAAATGCATGCTTATGTACAAGATGAATAAGAAACCAGTCACTGTTGCAAACAAGAGAATCCTTTTTGGCATACTGAACTTCCTGGAGATCAAGGAGTTTGGACTGCTTTGGATTTGGGGGATGCCTGGCATCCCCCCCACAACCCACCTCACCCCAGATGAAGGATGTTGAGGTGTTAGTGTGGCTTATGTCAAGGCTTCTTTTTTTCCTCCATAGTCCCAGATTTAACCTGGTAGGAATCCAGTTTTCCTGTATTTGTATTTGTTTATTTTATTTCATTTTATTTTGATGATGTCTAGTTGGTGGGAGGAGGGCTGTTTATTTTGGTGCTGCTCTCTGACTCTCTTGTTCCTCCTTTCTGGTTGAACATCCTATGCTCTTCAGTCCATCTCTTTTTATTTCTGTGGTTCACTTCTTCCATGTGAGGTCTCTTCCATGAGACCTCTTCAAAGCTGAGCATCAAGGGGCCAAGGAGTGGGCCAGCATTTCCATATCACACTAGATAGTGGCAGTGCCTGTCTGCAGTAGGAAGTGTCTCTTCCTTGGCATTTGCATTAAGGTGGTTGTGAGTCAGGCAGAAGTGATTCGCTGCTGGTGGCTGGGGGCTTTCGCTGCTGTGGCACGCTGTGAATTCCTCTTCTTGGCTAAAAACAAAACCCAGCCTGCTTCTGGGCAGAAATGCTGGGCATTCTGTTTGATTTGCTCTCTTTCTCTTCTCTTTCCAAAAATCCCACCCCCCCTGTATCTATTGGTTTAGACACAGCAGGGACTCAATTTCCCCCCCCCCCCTCCAAAAAAAAAAAAGTATTTTTTCTTCAGTTTTTTTCTCTTTCCTCAGTTTTCTTCCTTCTTCTCTCAGTTCCTATCTCCTCAACTGCCCGTGCTGCTTTTCTTGGCCAGGTTTCCCAAAGTGGCGGCAGTGACATTGTTTCACCGTGCCCTATAAATGCTTTTCCTGGTTTGGCACGAGTGTATTTATGTCCGAGTCCCTGTCGGCTCAGGCTGCAGAACAGTTTTGCGCTCAAACCCAGCCATTAATCTGAGATCGCCTGGAGCAGGCTCCTGCTCTGAGCTGCACCTCCACAGGAAGGGTGGGTGGTGCAGTCTTCAGCCACCACACAAACCCTTCCCTGTGCTGAAACAGGCACGTGCATGGGTCGGTTTTAGGAAGCCCGTTCCATCTTCTCATCTAAGATGGGGACTGTTGCCTGGAGGCTTAGGTGGATAGTCCTGAAGGATTTGGGCATTGCTGTGCTCCAGAGAGAGTCCTCTTGGCCAAGATTGTCATGATTAATGGTCATGAAACTGCAGAAACCCTAACATTGTTTACTGACCAGTTGTTGACTTGTGTTTTCAAGTCTATGACTATGGCTCACTGGATTGCCTTCAGTAAGTCAGGCATGGAGTCACAGAATTGTTTAGGTTGGAAAAGACCTTTATATACATTGAGCCCAGCCGTAGACCCACCATAGCCGAGTCCAGCACTAAGCTATGGCCCTCAGCACCACATCTACATGGCGTTTAAATTCCAGGGAC
>VWZY01012417.1:275374-292309 GCA_013399075.1 Chloroceryle aenea
TACCTGGGGTTGTTGTGACCCAAGTAACGGACCCAGCACTTTACCTTGTTAAAGTTCATACCATTGGCCTCTGCCCATCGATCCAGCCTGTCCAAATCCCTCTGCAGATCCTTCCTGCCCTCAAGGAGATTGACACTCCCACCTATCTTGGTGTCTTATGCAAACTTTCTGAGAGTGTCTCAATCCCCTCACCCAGACCTTTGATAAATATATTAAATAGAACTGGCCCCGATTCTGAGCCCTGGGGAACCACCACTTGTGAATGGCCACCAACATCCAGCCAGTTTTTTACTGATTGATGAGTACCCCTGTCCAAGCCATGAGCAGCCAGTTTCTCCAGGAGAATCCTGTGTGAAATGGTGTCAAAGGCTTTACTAAAGCATCTTCATGTGTATCTTGCTTCCTCAACATNCCATTCATTCCTTCCCAAGCCTGTAGCATTACCTGGGGTTGTTGTGACCCAAGTAACGGACCCAGCACTTTACCTTGTTAAAGTTCATACCATTGGCCTCTGCCCATCGATCCAGCCTGTCCAAATCCCTCTGCAGATCCTTCCTGCCCTCAAGGAGATTGACACTCCCACCTATCTTGGTGTCTTATGCAAACTTTCTGAGAGTGTCTCAATCCCCTCACCCAGACCTTTGATAAATATATTAAATAGAACTGGCCCCGATTCTGAGCCCTGGGGAACCACCACTTGTGAATGGCCACCAACATCCAGCCAGTTTTTTACTGATTGATGAGTACCCCTGTCCAAGCCATGAGCAGCCAGTTTCTCCAGGAGAATCCTGTGTGAAATGGTGTCAAAGGCTTTACTAAAGCATCTTCATGTGTATCTTGCTTCCTCAACATGGGGGAGGGGAGGGAGGTGAAGGTTATCACCACTTCCCTGGAAGGTTTCCCTCCCTGTCCAGCCTATGGACAGGAGAGTGGTCAGGAGACTGGCTGAAGTGTCAGGAGGCTCTTTATGCTGTTACATTTATTCTGCTGCTCTTTTTAAAGGCATATTTATTTGCCTGGGTTAGCTTTTGGGTGCTGATAGGCCTTTAAGCACTGGCTGTGTCAGATCTCAGAAGTGAAGCAGGGAAGGAGGGCTAACCTACAGAGAGCTGGAAAATGAAAGTGTCTGCTGCTCCTAAGGGGTTATAACACAGAGGTCCTAACAAATGCCAAAAGGAGTGAAGATGTCAGATTGCAGCATGAGAAACATCTCAGTTCCTGGGATGAGGCTCTACCAGGCCTTTTAATGACCCCCAGTGGCCAAGATCAGTTTTATCTCATCCACAGCTTTGCAGAAATGCGTAGCCTCAGATCAAAGGCTTTGCAGCAAAAGTCATGTAGAGAACTTGGCTATAGAGGACCCAAGTGCCCGACATAATGTGATCAGTGCGAAGTTGGGACCCGACCAGAGTTTCCCCGTTGCAGGGCTGGTGACTGGGCTGTGGTGTGCACAGATTCCCCATCAGCTCGAGCTCAGCTTCCTCTGCTTGTGCCCGGATTTGGAAGATCAAAAAATAGATCAGGATATTGACTGTGTCTTCTGGGAGAAGAATCACCGGGTTTGAAGGTACAATCATTGAAAAATGAATGAAGGTTGGTGTGCTCTAATGCAGGACCTTTTTTTTTTCTTTTTTTTTCTCCCTGCAGCTTTTTTTTCATTTTCCTTTTTTAATATACGTGATGATTAGTCTTCAAACTTTAGTTCTTCAGAGGAAGCATGAAATTAATTCTGCATTTGGATGTTCTGATGGGCTTAATGCTTTTCCTTTTTTAGAAAGGATGTTTCTACTCCCAGGTTAAAAGTTAGAAAAGGTAAAATGCCAACTGATTCCCTCTGACATCAGGAATTTGTATTTTTGGCTCATTTTCTGTAGAACTGCAATTTTCATCAGCTCAAAATGAGGGTCAGCCGTCAGCAGTGGCGGTTTTGGTGACTTACTGTTGTGTAAGCACTCTGTAAATGGTCAACAAACCACCCGGAGTGTGTCGAAGGTGGCTATGGTCAGGAAGCTGGTGACATGGGGATAGACAGCACAAGAGAGGAAATTAAAGCTACTCTCTTGGGACACCCTGGTGTCTGCCTTGCTTCAAAGCTCCTTGCAGAGGTGCATCTGACAGCAAACACATCAGCTTACCGCCTTTTCCTTTATTTTCTTCACAAAACCCCATGATGGGACATGGGGTTTACTCCCTGCAGGGGAGGAGCTTCTTGCAGTGCTTCATCTTGTGCTGTGCCCAGCAGGAAGAGGCCAGGATTATTTGCTAGTTGTTTGTTGCCTCTGTCTGCTCACAGATAACTTGGCCAGAAGTTCATCTGATCACCAAGAGGCACAAACTTGTTTCTGTGGCTCCGAAGATATACGTAACTGTAATGGTGAACATGTAAAGATAAGGAGATTAGACCCTTCTACTTCAAGATATTAAAAAAAAAATCCTGAAAAATGAAAGCTTTGAAAGACCATTCCTGTGTAGGTTATCTCTCCATTTCTGTAGCTTCTCTGTAGGTCCCAGAGGTGGGTATTGAAACATGGGAATGTCTGGTCTGGTCCGTTGGCTCAGATCTTGTGTAATAGCTGTGCTTGCCTTGAAAAAAATTTTGTTTGGGACAAAAGTTTTCTAAGTTCTCTTCTGGAAGATGCTTTGGAAAGGCAAAGAGGATAAAGAGGATAAAGAATCGGTGGATGTCTGCAGAAGAGCATTGTATAAATTTAGGGAGCTTAGAGATGAGGCAAAAAAAAAAAAAACAACCAAATCTTTTACAGAAGTGGTTGCAGTATCTGGTTGGGAGCTTATCAATGAATAATGAAGCAGGCTGCAGAGGACCTCCTCTGCTCCTACATCAGGGAAATATCTTATGGTAGTTGATGAGACTCACTGGTGTGTTCGTGAGGAGGTTTAGAGAGAGAGGATTTCACGTCAGTGCTGTGTGTGAGAAAGGAAAGGAGGATAAAAATGGAAAGAATGGGTCTGGCAACCCCATAGTGCAGAGCAGCTTTAAAACTGTGGGAAATGGGACTGTCATTCTCAAGGCAAAAAGAAACAGAGAACAGCAAGTTGACTTGTCTGTGTATCATAATTTCTTTGCAGTAATTACAGACAGACCAAGGTTAAGTTGCAGCCTCACTTAGGTAAAAGTAGCTTTCCTGGACAAACTGAACAAATATTACCCACTGTTAGTGCAACTACCTGGAAAATCAGAGGAGAACTATTTTATGCACAGTGAATTTCCCAACCCTAAGGCTGGAATAAGAATAAATCACTTACTTTGCTAATGAGAAAACAAGACCGTTGTGGGACAGAGTGGAATGCTCATTTAGACATGTTCTCCTGATATTCCCAATGATTACGTTTTATACAGGATCAAATCCTGACCATCTTCTGAAGCTTTCGTAGTAATTCTTCAAGATCATCTTCTTGTGTCCAGAAAGGACCCAACCAAATGGTAAATTTGGCTTGATTGAAATCTACAAAGCGTAACCCATGTCCTTGCATCTGCAGTGATATCATTTTGCTCTGGGATTTTGGAGAAGGCACATGTAAGAAGATTGTAATATAGCAGGCATGTTTGATATCCTGTCTTAAATCTCAAACTATTAACTTAATTAATATTGTAGGCTCCTTACACGTTTTCATACTCGCAAGCTACCTTGCGTGAGACGGGAAAAATGATGCTGCTTCACCTTTCCTGACCTTGTAGAGTCAGAAATGTGTGCTGTTTGGTCTGTATTAATTATTTTGCTCTCAAGGTCTTGATCAGTATTTGACAGAGAGTTCCACGTGGGCTTTTAGCTCTGGGGTTAAGCAGCTCCCTCGCTTTATGCCAGGGGCAGCTGCACTTTGCCAGTGTATGCAGTGACACGTGTAGGTATCCAAGACCAAACCCCACGTTCTAACTGTTGCAGTGGTATTTAAAATGATAAATGAGGGTTTTTACCCCCACTGTAAAGGTGGATAATACATTTGTACGCTATTTTTTAGCTGGAGTAGTGTTGTCCTCTGGCGCAACCAGCCCAGTTATGTGCAAGTGAGAGTGTTGATTTCATCAAGGACGTGCTGGTGCAGGAAAAGATGCAAAGTTGGTCCCATTGATTTACAGTTTGTGTGGACAAAGGGTAGGATGAGGTGGCGAAACTGCCATCTGACGTGGAGATTAATGCAATTGATGCAGCGCAGTGATGTGTCACTGAAGATAAACTGTTCTGAAGAGGCGAATCCTTAATCAGATGCTTTTAGGTAACTCCAGAGTGTTCAGTTTAGGTCTGAAGCTTGTCTGAAAATATTGGGGGTCCAGAAGTCTCCCCATTTTTCCATACAAGGTCTCCATCTTTTCCTCTGTAGGGAGAGGAGAATAGAGTGGAAAGGAGAGAAGAGGGTAGGAAATGTAGGAACTTGATTCATCTTTGTGTTTTAGGACAAGGCTAAAGAGTTGGATATTCCAAGGTCTTGCCTCAGCTCTGACTCTACCTCCCTCACTATTTCAGGGCTTCTTTCCACGATGGTGTTTATAGCTCATGTTATACTCTTATTATAGCTCTTTCGTTTGTAATTTTGAAGCATATTGAGGATCTCACTGTGATTATGAAAATCGCAAAGAAATATTTATGTGTTTCCAAGCTCTCAGACTGGGCAACAGGGAAGTAGGAAAAAACCCAGCCACCTTCTTCTTTGGGATCTCAAGGCTGGTAGAGTACAGGGGAAGAACTGGGGTGTCCAGTCTCCTGCCAGACATTTTGCCTCTCGTTAAACCCCTCGCTCCCAGCTGTATTTCATCATCATAAAGGTCTCGCCGCAGATTTTGCTTTGAGTGCTAAAAGCTTCACTCCCCTCTGCCTTCCTCCGTGATTTAAAAGCCGCAGATGCTGATACATCTCTGAGACAGAATCTATTACACTTCTCCTGCCAAGCAGAGCTACGGCGCTTGCTTTATTTCCCTCTTCCTAGCTCTCTATTTGTTTGTTGCCAGTGCTCAGCTGGCCTCATTGCTGAGCACCGACAGGACCCCCTCCATGGGGGTTCCTATTAGCTTGCCCCTTCTTAATTTCATTATCCATTTCTAATGGCTTCTTAATGTCTGAGCTGAGTTTACAGTACCAAGGATTTCGTCCACAGTTTCTCCAGTGAGTTGGGGAGGGTGTGGTTGACCATCCGCCTCTTTCCTCACACTGTAGCGAGGAGCTGGTCTCCAGGGTTGGAAATGGTTTATTGGTCTTTTGGGGTTTTGATTTTTTTCTTGCAGTCTGAATGATGGAGCATTCACGTGCGTGTCCCAAGCTTCCAACTAGTTTGCAGCAACTGCTGATTTCCCTTCTTTGAATCTCAGATTATTGAACAGTTGTTTGCACGTATCTTTATGGCCCCATCCAACCCAAACCATTCTTTGTTGCTGTGTATGCTGAGAAAATCTTTATCCACTTGTATCTATTCAAGTGTAAGTAGTATTTTTCTCAGGCTGCTCAACAAGTATACATTGCAAACACTGAATCATTTACTTTTCCTTGGTTTCTCTTTATAAAGAAGGAATTCAGTAGTTCTGAATTTGAGTTCCTGCTTTTTCCATTTTGATTTGTTTCCCACAGTCTTTCTCATATCATCCTTTGGCCCTTATCTCAGACATAGAGTGGGATAACAAGTTGCCTCTTGACCTGGGTATCCCACCACACCTCTCTGAACAGCATGAGCATGGGTATGAGCTCATCTCTGGCATCACTACCAGGTTTTTACAGGTAATCTGCCTGTTTTGTGATGGAAGCAGACAGTGTGTTTATCCCCAACTCTACTCTGAGGTCTTTGAGTGCCATAGACATGCCAAGAGCGTAGGTGGCTCCCGGAGCCACCCCAGCACCACACGGAGTTCATGGTAATTGATACTGGTTTAATAGTCCTATGAAGTTATGTTATTTCTATTTAGTCACAAAACCTGTCGGTGGTGGAATTGAGGTGTTCCCCTTTTCAAAGGTGATTAAAGACTGAGTGCATCATAAAACATGATTGCAGCCTGTGGGGTCCTGGCAAGGTATCAAGTGATGTGTGCAGTTGCCAAAAGGACACCAGATGTTGATAGGAAAACTAATCTCTTGGACTTCCCTTGTTCTTCTAGACTACAGCGAGCCCTGAAATGAGGCCTGACAACATGAATGTGACAGCAGGTGGTGGGATAAGTGCAGGAGTCTGATGTTATGCAAGCATTCATGGCCAGGATCAGCTGTGTGATCCATCCCCACTGAAGTTGTCCACTGTAGTTCTACATCATCTTCCTCATCAGTCTCTGGTTACATCTCCAGGGAGATGAATTCAGATCTCAGCATTGAGAAACGCTTCCTGAAACGTAACCAAATCAGTTTTGCTCCTTCGCGTTTACTGTTTCTTGCTCTGATACTCCCAGGTTACTTCTCCTCCATAATATTGGCCTGACACTGTGGCTTCAGACAGGTCTTGGGACTCTCCTTTTGGCTCCAACAGCCTTAGCCTGAATTAGACCTGCTTGCTGTAAAAAGTGAGGGTGAACATCCCATGGCAAGATAAATAAATATGATAGTTGTATGGTGTGATATGGGGATGACTGTGCCTGGGGATCTTAACAGAAAAATCCTCCAATTTTTGAAAAAAGAACAAAGACAGCAAGACCTCTTGCTGTTGGTGAGAGAGGGACCATTGCAGTGCCTCATCTCTTCCCTCTATCATCTTCTGTCTCGTATGAAGTGAGAGCAATGGCAAAAACATATCTTCACAAGCATGAAACCTTGTGTGCCCGAGTTACTAAACAAATAAAGAAAAACCCCAAATGCAGAAATTTGCTTTCTGGGAACCTTCTGGCTTTTGCTTTACAGCTCCAGCTGGGGAATTTGGGTGTAGTTCTGACAGCGAAAAAGTAGTTTCCCAAAAGTGACAACTGCCAGAAAGGAGGAAATAAAAAAATTAAAACTGTTAATATTCATGTAAACACCAGTGACCATAGCTAAAGAAGAGGATCATTATTCATCCCCTGGAAAATAGGGATTCTAAGCATCTCTACCTGTTCCTAAGCTAAGACTGGCAGAGTTGTTTAGCTTGAACACACTGTCCTAATGTGGCTACGAGCCTTTGTTTGTGCCTCTGATGGAGAAGAGACCAGGCTGAAGTGTCATCTGCCCAACAGCATTTTTAACAGTTACAATAATGGATCCATTCAGAGGAGTGAGATGTGCAGCTGGGTCTGAAAGTAGTGAAAAGGTGATGGATCAGATGTATTTGTCACCTATTGTAAGGAAAGAAAGGGGGGAGGTAAGAAAAGTGGCACCAGCTCAGTACATGCAGGTGCTTCCGTGCTGTCTGCATTGGTGCTGCCAAATACACCAATGAAATTAAGTCCTTGTAGCCTCGAGAGGAGTCTTGTGAAGTTGGACAGTCGCATTCCTTGTGCTTTAGCAGCACAAGAAAAATTTCTAGGCACTAATTGTAGCAACCTGGAAGAAAATATGAAAGGTCAAAAGAACATCTAAGTTTTGGGGACTTAATTTGTTTCCGGTACTGGGGGGAGGAAAAATCACCGTTCCTTGCAATTTGTGCACACCCAAGAGGCATTCAAAGAAACAGAAACTATGCACATAGTTGGGTTTGGGCAGCTACTGGGCTTTGTCCTTTGCTCAGAGGAACTGGTAGGCTTTAAATGTGCTCACAATAGAGGTCACTGATTTCTTCAGAACTGTCATTTCCATGAGAAGGTGGTATATGTCCCTCCCCATCAAGGACACCAGTGTGGTGTGAGTATAATTTCCATTTTGCAAGTAGATTTCATAGATTGGGGAGAGAACAATAGGCCAGGCTGCCTAAAAGGAATAAATAAATAAACACCATGTTATTGAATTCCTGCCTCTAATCCTGTCTGCTTGTTTGGGGGCTCAGTTTGCTTCACACACGAGTAAGCTTGTTATTCTTGGAGGAACTGTTAATAGACATATGTCTGCAGGATCGGGCCCCCCCGAAAGAGCAGATTTAATTATACGCATGGCAAGTTCATGTACTTGCTTGAACAAAGAAACATCCAGTGTAAGCTCTTCTGGGGAGGAAGCGTTTAATCATGCGTGTTTTGCACAGCGCTCGGCGTGATGGAACGTCAAGGAGCAATTCATTCTCGGCACCAGTGCAAAAATGGTGATTAATAAAATTATAACTATTTCTACTTCTAATACTAGGTTTTAACCACTTTGGTTGTGTCTCTCCCTGATCCGGGAGATAGTACAATTATTTTCATATATGTGAAGCTCGGATAATGCGATAGCTCAAATGCTTACTCTCTAGTGGCTGATTTAATTATATGAAATGTCAAGTTAGTTTAAGAAATACTTGGGGAAAACCCCTACCTCTGTCAACCAGGAATATGCCAAGTGTTTCAGAAGATAACTTGCACCTTACTATTAAAAAAAAAAAGGAGAAAAATCAGACCAGAAACACATGCACAATGTTCTGTGCGCTGTGATGTATCTTGAATATTACAGCGGAATTGAAACAACATATGGCATTTGCTTTTATATTTTGAAAGGTGAATGAAATGGCTATGTGTTGCTCATGGTGTGTCTCAGATGCCTTTTTATCACCACAGATTTTTTAACTTAGAGTCATAGAACCATTAAGGTTGGAAATGACCTTCAAGGTCAAGTCCAACCATCTACTAAACATTATCAGGACCACTAATCCATGTCCTGAAGTGCCACATCTAGACATATTTTTAATCCCTCCAGGGATGGTGAGTCCACCTCCTTCCTGGCCAGCCTGTTCCAAGGCCTCACCACTCTCAGAAAAAATTCTTTATGTAATATCTAACCTGAACCTCTTCTTGTGCAGCTTAAGCCCATTTCCTCTCGTCCTATCACTAGTTACCTGGGAGAGGAGATCAACACTCACCTCACTCCAACCTCCCTTCAGGTAGTTGTAAAGAGCAATAAGGTCTCCTCTCAGCCTGTCCTCTCTTAGTCTCTAGACTAAACATGGTGAATAAAGATAGGATTTGGGACTTGGAGGGGGTAAAAGCCTTTACTGGGTGATTAGTTAACTTCTCAGCAGCGAGAAGCCTCATATGCATGTGGTCTCTGCTTCAGTAAAATGAACTTCTAATCTAGTAGAAAGGCCTGGGTGAATAACAGGAATGGATTCGCTCTGTGCTGAGATCAAAGAATTGGAGGGGCAGTTGTCTCTTTTTCTCCACAGGCTTTGAAGTGCAGGAAAGCCACATCAGTTGAGCAAGTTTCTGTTTATTAGCAGAACTGTGGTTTGTCTGCTGAACCCAGTGGAACTATGAGATAAACCACACTCTACCAGATCTTTCGCGTGGGTGTGAGCCAGTCTAATTTGCCACGGTTTGCTGCTGTTGGCTAAGGGTGCGAATGCCGTTGTTGCTTCAGCTCAGTGATAGAACCTGTTTGTGCGCTGAAGTCATGGTCCTGAGTGCTGACAGTGGCTGCTCGTGTTTCTCACAAAGAACTCGGCTGAAAACTGCACAAGCTGTTCTGCAAATATCCCCACCAAATCTAATTTTGTGAGAGTGATTACTAAATCTCAGATGTGTTTTTAAGGTTGGACATAGCCTCGTGCAAGAAATGGATGGTGTCTGGGTCACATTTTTCTGCAAAAGCCAGGCGATTCCGTCAGCCTTCAGGAGTTTACTTTGATGTAAAACTGCTTTTGAGAGGCAAAATATTTGGAAATCTCTTCTGAACCGCAAGACTGAATTTAGTAACATCCTTGCAGTGTTATTGGAGAAACAAGCACTTCATGCACCAATATCATAGAGTGTGAAGAAAAAATTGGTTCATATTTTGGTCTACAGCTTAGGTATAAAACTATTAATATGAATTGAGGAACTTTGTCAATGTTTAAGAAATACCTTGCTAGAGTTTGGAAGATAAGTGTCTTGTTAAGAAGAAGAGACTTTAGCTTCTTTTACTAATTAAGGATTGAATTTTAAGAAAGCTACCTAGAAAAATGAAAGACTTTTGCATAGGCATTAAGAGTAATTTAAATAACAGTTTTCCCTTCTCTGTAGTTTCTGTAAGATGAGTGCTCTCTGGATAGGAGCTAAATACAAGAAATACCTGCAGCATCATTAGCAGTGGAATTCTGCACAAAAGTGTTTTTTTCAGCCTGCATTGTTGTTCTCTGCCTGGTATTGAAGATCCGAAGACCAGCTCCAGATGGATATTTTAGTCAAGTAGAACCTCTGGAAAAAAATCATAGAATAGTTTGGGTTGGAAGGGCCCTTGCAGGGTCATCTAGTCCAACCCCCCTACAGTGAGCAGGGTCATCTGCAACTAGATCAGGTTGCTCAGAGCCCTGCCCAATCTGACCTTCAGTGTTTCCAGGGATGGGGCACCTACCACCTCTCTGGGCAACCTGTGCCAGTGTTCCAATACCTTCATGGGAGAAAATGTCATCCTTATATCTCGTCTAAATCTACCCTCTTTTTGTTTAAAACCACTACTCCTTGTCCTGTTGCAACAGGCCGTGCTAAAAAGATGTACCTCATCAGTACTGATAAAAGAAGAAGTGTGTTTCTTAGAATAAGCCAATGGCATAATTTCTGCTCTTCTGAAGGCACAGAGTTATTCTGGGGAGCTGAGGAGCCCTAGTTTCTTTTCTCAGATCTTTGGTGGTCATCATTTTAGCAAGTTCTGAAAAAGTTGTACTATGAAGGGCCAGCAGTCTCTTCTAGTTTAAAATATCAAGGTGTTTGACATAACAGTGAAATTTATGGTGAGTTTAAGGTTTTTTAACAAGAAGGAATTTGTCTTCCTGGACTTCTGAATGATTTTGAGTTGGAACTTCAGTTCTGTAAATCAGGGTTAATTTGACCCGTTTATGAGAAAATAAGTTCTTTGTAAAGCACAGTGTACCTCAGCCTTGCTTTCGCTAGGAGAAGGTATTCCCAGCAGAGGAGAATTGGGCATTTTGGACAACCCTGGAAATTTGGTGTGCCCGTCACTACCACACTCCATATGTAACTCCATGTCTTTCACAACAAGGACAAACGGTGATTGGAATAATCTTCTCAGGAGTCCTCAACATTGGACACTTTTAAGATTCAGCTTGACGTGGTGCTGGGCCATCTTGCCTAGGCCAGGCTTTTGCCAAGAAAGGTTGGACCAGATGGTTTTTGAGGTCCCTTCTAGCCTGGTATTCTATGACTCTGTGAATCTATGACTTTGCATGTGTCATTTTGGGCTCAGACTGACCCTGAGAAATTTCACCATGTTTTTGTCCGTGGCTGGCTCCAGGTGTCCGGCTCATCTCTGGAGGGTGTTCTCTCCCAAGTGAGCACTATAGCATGTGGCTTGTACCCAAGTGTTATCTTCTAAAGCATCAACAGAAGAGGTTTTTATGAATATTTTGGGCAGTGACTGGCACCATCCATCTACCCAGGGATAAGCCACACTGGTGGGGCAAGCAGTTGCTGGAGTAAATCGGTGTATACTGCCAATATTTGCTTTAGTGTGTGTGAGTCAGAGCCTTTAATTCTGACTGCTACAGTTCCCCTCAGTAAATGAGGGATAATTACTGCCTTCCTCACAACTCTGAGGTATATTGGAAAGTGAGGTTTGGAAATACATTTTGATTTGCAGAACCAGATGTTAAGAGAACTTCCTCCTACCTTTTCTCATCATTCCTGCAATTATTGTTGCAAGGCTTGCACTGTCTGGTAGCCACCCTGGCACTCTCCGGTGCTTGTTCATCTTATCTTGTTTGTTGTTTGTGGAAAGAGTTGTTGTTCTTTAAGGCAGAAATTTCTGAAAAGGCTTTGGGCAGAATTGGATGCAGAAAGGTTTCACTCATTTTCCCTGGATGACAGTAGCACAGACTGGAAATCGGAGCTGAAGCTTTTTCATTTTCTGTGCACTTTTAAGTAGAGCATTTGGCTTCTAAAGGCAAACCAGAAGGCTTTCCTTGTAAATGGTTAAAAGCTCCATTAGGTCTTTCTCTTTAGTAAAATAGTCAGTAATTAAATGGGTCTAGAAAATGTGGTTTCTTGGAGGGCAACATACTCCAAAGAGAGAAGTGGAAGACTGAAATCTTTTGCTATTTCTCAGACTACCAGTCAGAGTGTAGAGCTTCAGCAGACGTGCTGAACTTTTTCAGCCCTGGGTGAGGTGTATGGCTCGTCACACACGCACGCACAGGCATGCACTGATGAAGATGAGGTGGTTATGCTGTCCACCTTGGTGGTAGTAGTGTCAGATGCAGGCCTCTCTGAAGGACCTGGTTAGGAAGAAGATAGCTTGTGTGCGTCTGAGGAATTCAGCAAGAATGGCTCCAGTGCATCCCTTTCAGCAGGCAGCAGTGACAGCTTCGGTCCTTCAAGGTTGTTCTTCTTCGAGACGGAAAATTAACATTCCACAGCGCTTTCCATTGCATTAAGCACAAGCCATAAAGGTTACTAGAGTGGATATGGACTGTGGTGGGTTGACCCTGGCTGGATGCCAGCTGCCCACCAAAGCCACATTCTCCTCAGCTGGACAGGGGAGAGAAAATATAACAAAAGGCTTTTGGGTCAAAATAAGGACAGGAAGGGATCACTCACCAAATACCATGATAGACAAAACAGGCTTGACTTGGGAAAAATTAATTTAATTTATTACCAATCAAATCAGTGTAGGATCATGAGAAATAAAAATAAGATCTTAAACCACCTTCCTCTCACCCCTCCCTTCTTCCCAGTCTTAACTTGACTCTCAGTTTTCTCTACCTCTTACCCCCCAGTGGCACAGAAGGATGGGGTATGGGGGTTGCAGTCAGTTCATCGTTGCTTTTGCTGCTCCCTTCTACTCAAGGTTAAGAATCCTCACACTCTTGCCCTGCTCCATTGTGGGGTCCTTTTCACTAGACAGTCCTCCCTGAGTTTTTCCAACATGAGTCCTCCTCATAGGCTGTAATTCTTCATGAACTGCTCCAGCGTGGGTCCCTTCCATGAGGTGCAGTCCTTCAGTAGCAGACTGCTCAAGTGTGGATACCCCACAGGTCCTGCCAGGACCTGTGTATGCTCTCCACAGGGTCACAGCCTCCTTCAGGCACATCCACTTGCTCTAGCAGGGGGTCTTCCACGGGCTGCAGGTGGATAGCTGCTCCACCATTAGCCTCCATGAGCTGCAGGGGAATCTGTTCCAGTGCCTGGAGTACCTCCTGCCTCTCCTTCTTCACTGACCTTGGTACCTGCAGTGTTGTTTCTCTCTCATGTTTTCATTCCTCTCTTCATCTGCAGTTGGGTAACTTGGTGGTTGGGTTATTTTCTCCACTTCTTAAATATGTTACCCCAGAGGTGCTGCCACCATCACTGATTCACTCGGCCTTTGCCAGTGGTGGGTCCATTTTGGAGCCTGCTGGCATTGACTCTATTGGACAGGGGGAGGCTTCTAGTAGCTTCTCACAGAAAGCCACCCCTGTGGCCCTTCCACTTCCCAAACCTTGTTATGCACATTCAATACACTGACAGCAGATGCATTAATCATAATTCACTCATTGGTTTTCCACCATCAAGCTGCAAACCCTACTAAGAGATGGTAAAGATGGTACTGGGAAGATCTCTGTCTGTGTAGGAATAGCAGTAACAATTTACCAGCCATGGTTTGCATGAACCAGAATCAGACTTATCTCCGCAGAGCTCAGTTATTCTGCCAGGAAAACATGCTCTGATTGCTTTTGCAGCACTTCTGACAAACCGTTTGGTGGAGTGGTTTTTTCTGACATGCAGAAAAAACATCAGTCCCTTAAAAAAGTTCAGGAAGTAGTGTTGGCCATTGTGAAGCTCTGCTGTCCTTTTCAGTGGAGAAGGGGATACATCCCATATTTATCTCCAAAACCTGGTGCATTGATAACCCAGTTTTATTTTGTGTCTTACACTTAATAAACTATGGATGAACAGCTGGGAGATGTTCAGCAGTGGGAAGTAAAGCTGGGCGTTGTTGGTCTGCATTTGGCGAGCCTGGGGAGTGGCAGTATGGCACGATGATATATCAGGAGGAGGCCTCCAGATAACAGCAGGAACCACGCTACATGCCAGAAGACCAGCTCCAAACAATGCCATGCTGCAGAGTCTGACTTTTGCCTTGCTTTCAGGTTTTCTCTGACGCCCACTCAGTGTCCTTCAGAAACTGACTTTCAGGAGCTGACTAATGCAATGGTGTTTATCTTTTGCTATGCTTTGGTTCATTGAATCTGGAAGTTAAGGTGTCATTGGAGACCTCAGTGGGCTCAGCCTTCCTCAGAAATCTTCTCCTTGGCTACATCTCATGTTCATGTGTTGGTTTAAATAAATAGCAGATGAGTTTGTAGTCCTGCTGCCCAGGCTGATTTTTTTCCCCAGGCAGAGTATGAGCCAGCTTTCCATGCAGCAGAAGAAATGAAGATAGGCTACACAGTGGGCACATGTGGTAGGCGATGGTGGAAGCACTGCATGGGGAGGGAAGGACCCATCATCTTGCATAAGGACAAGGGTCCATCTAGTTTGAGAGTGACAGCACTGGCACGGGTTGCCCAGTGAGTTTGTGCAGTTTCCATCGTGGGAGTTCTTCAGAAGCTGTCTGAATATGGTCCATGACACCAACTGAGTCTTGGTTACCTTGCTTGAGCAGGAGGGTTGGGCCAGTTGACCTCCAGAAGTCTCTTCCAGGCTCAACCATTCTGCATGTCTCTGATACTGCTCTTTTGACATTGTTCTCATGGCATTTGGGCAGAAGGTACAAGAAGCTGGCTGTCTGCCCCATGGAGGGATGTTTTGCTGGTGAATGGTGGCCAGGGTGAAAATTATATTTCTGTTGCCAATTTTTTTTTTACCTGCACTCCCTTTTTCCCTTTTGCACTCTGTGGAGTTCTTCTTTTGTCCATGGAACCACACAAATCTGAAGAAAAAGTATGAAGATGAGTTTCACAATCCCATCCAATAAAACAGTGGAGGAACTGGTGTGGGAGTGCTGAGCTCTGCCTGTTCATGACATTAGGACAGTCTCCACTCTTTGGCGCTTTGTATATTCTCTTCAATAGCACGATGACAGCTTTCTCTTTTCACTTGGTTATGTCTTTTTCATACACTTCCCTGAAGAGCTGAAATACATCTGTAGACCAAATGTAATCTTTTCATTCTGCATTAGACAATGCTCCTTCTGCTGGGACAGCAGGCTGATCCTGACTGAGGGCATCATTGCTGCCTGGTTCCAGTTTCAGGAAGTGTTTCAGACTCTCTGCTGAGCACCTGCAGTACTTGGGCACTGCAGGATTTAGATTTGCCTACACTTAACTGTAGAACATACATCTTCAAGTAGAGTTAATGAAACTGAGATCTTCCCCTTTGCGAATAAATTTCCCATGCTTAGTGCCTTTCATCCAAACATGTCAGACACTCTACAAACATTAATTTAGCCTTCATGCCATCCCAGAGCAATAGTCCTGTATTTATCATCACTGTTTTATGGATGCAGTAAGCAATTCATGGAGAAGTGAAGCGATTTCCCTGAGATGCTATCAGACAAGAACAAAATGTGGGAGGTTTTGGCTTATAGGTGTATAGACTTAATAGAATTTCCCTCTTCCTTTGTAAGACATCTGGAAGAGGATTTAATGGGTTTGTAGGTAGGGAGATGTCAGTTTTCAGGTCTTGATTGGGAAAGAAGGAGGTGTCTGTGAAGTCTTTCAGAGAGGATGTATCTGAACTACCAAGAGGGCCATAGCAGACCTGTAAGCTATATCTTGCAAGGTTTTAAAATCTATAGACTTAGCACATGAGGCACAATAAGTGGAGCTTTTTTTGAGTAGCACCACAATATAAATGTTAAGGTCAGTTAATAGAAATGGCCCTCAAGGAAACTTAGACTTAGAGAGATCAGCAACTTCATCTTTCTTCTGATATTCAGCCCATCTCCTAGCTGTGAAAACTGAGTCGTGTTTGTTCTCCACACATCATGTGAAGGGAGCAGGTTTCGCATTCAGAGCAAATGGAAAGAGGAGAGCTTCAGTCAGCTACAATTATGTCATTAAACCCTCTGTAGTAGTTTGTTACAGGTTCTGAAAGGGTATGTGGCTTTGAGGAGAGACTGAACATGATGGAGTACTCCACAGAAAGCACTTTTTGATCAGGAAGTCCCCAAGATACAATTGGTTAATAGCTGGGAAGTTGCTTCTCCAGTAGCATTTGTGCTTTCCCCCTTATTACTCTTTGTAGGCATCTGCTGTTTACCACTGCTGGAGACCTTTGATCTTCCCCAACACACCTGCTCCTATTTCATAGGTCTGTCAGGTCAGTTCCTGGACACCTGCCTTCAAAGGCAGCTGGTCATGTTGAGAGCTTTACTGGTGTAGATGTGCAACCCATGCCCACTTGTTGCAGTAGCTTAGGTCCAGCACTGTCTACAAGGGGATGTAACATCAGGAGGAAAATTTCCTGCTAGGGAAGGTCTGGGTCTGCCAAATGAACCCTTTTAAACAACTTTTTCTCTTTTATTACTGTGAGAAAAGGCAGAAGAAAACCAGGCTTTCTCATTAAGGGGATGGAGAGGAACATACTTAATTAGCTAGACAGTATGCCCTGGAGTTTGCGGCAGTAAAATGCTAATTGGGCAAGCCATCTTCAGAAATGGTACATATTTTGTTAAATGTTTAGTTAAATGCATTTTTGCGCTAGTTAAGAATGTTCAGTGTTGTGCTGAGACTAATAAAGCTCCTTTGCTTGATGTTTCAAGAAAGCCAAGTGGAGAGATGATGATCTTTTTGGCAGGGGCAACTTGTTCCCATGCATGTGTATGCCACCATAGTGAGGAGGTGCTTAGGCCATGGCGTTGGTTTCAGCAGCAGAGACAAGGGCAGCAGAAAGTGGGACTGCTCTCCATAGGTCATTTTGTGGCTGCCTCTTTAGGGTAATTGCCCTCCCTCTCATCATCCACACCTTACTTTTGCACAAAGCTCCAATAAAGGTCAGGGAGT
>VWZY01012417.1:292319-306419 GCA_013399075.1 Chloroceryle aenea
AGCAAGGGGGTGGGGAGGGGGAGGGCGGGGGGGGGGGGGGGCAGGGGGCAGGGTGAATAGAATAGAATAGAATCATTAAGATTGGAAACAACCTTCAAGATCATCATGTCCAACCATTTGCTAAATATTATCAGGACCACTAACCCATGTCCTGAAGTGCCAAATCCAGATGTCTTTTGAACCCCTCCAGGGATGGTGACTCCACCTCTTCCCTGGGCAGCTTGTCCCAAGGCCTCCCCACTCAGTAATTTTTTTTTTCATAATATCCAACCTAAACCTCCTCTGGCACAGCTTAAGCCCCTTTTCTCTCGTCCTATCACTAGTTACCTGGGAGGAGAGACCAACACCCACCTCACTACAACCTCCCTTTCATGTAGCTTTAGAAAGCAGATTGACACCCCCATCCTATTTGGTGTCATCTGCAAACTTGCTGAGGGTAGACTCGATCCCCCCATCCAGATCATCAATAAAGATACTAAACAAGACTGGCCCCAAAACTGAGCCCTAGGAACAGCACTAGTGACCAGCCACCAACTGGATGTACCTCTGTTCACTGTTGTGTGGGATGTACACTTGCCAAATAGAAGTAAGAAGGTCTACATTTTGTTTCTCTTCTTGGCAGGTTCCAACAGGGTAGAGACCTCCCCTCCATTTGGTTTTTGTTATCATTTTTACAGAGGCACTATTGTTTTGCTACACAATGGCCTGGGTGGGAAGGGACAAGGTGGCTCAGACAGCTCAGAACTGGTAGATTAGCTTTACAGAATGCTTATTATTTTATTATTTAGCTAGGCAAGTGTTGTCATTTGAAGGTGGGGGAAGAGAGGGGAGAGAGAGATGGTATCAACAAAACGGATTGTTTTTTTTCTTTTATCCTTTCCTCTGTCAGAATAAAATAAATGTCTTTTCTTGAAGAAATATATATATTTCTTGATTTCTAGAGGATAAATTTGAAGTTTAATTAGATTCAGTGGTTCAGTATTACTTCTCATCTGCTGATCACTTTAATTAAATCATTGCAAGGAATGGAAAGTATTAATCTAGTGGTCGGAGAACTGAGCAAGCACTTGGGAAGTTTTGCGCAGTGATTCTTACCTTGAAATAAATTCTCTGTAACCATACATGGCTCTGTGATTTTGTTTTCCTTCCTCCTTGTGCTAATAATCTGTTTTCCTGGAAGATCAAGAAGATTGTATAATACCTAGAAGTGCATGAAACCTCTAAGACATTATGGAAATGATGTTCTACATTCATCAAAATGACACATACATTAAAAACTCAACAATTTCATTAAAAGCCCACTTTGGATTTCCATGAGAAACTTGGAGGTTTTAGCAAAGATTTAATAGTGGGTGCTTTTAATGTGCTCTCGTTCTAGGACACCTCAGGAAAATATTTGCAATGAAAAAGTAATATGCTATAAAACATGTTTTAGGTGTATCTGGGTGTACACATAGCCTCACGGCCTGCATTTAACTACTGTAAGGTGAAGAATTATCACCAATATTCTAATATTAATAAACTGATGGAGGACTTCAGATATTTTCTTTAATTTACTACGTTGCTTTGATATCTGTAAAATATAAAAATATATTAAAAAATAAAAGTGTTGGGTTAGTTTTTGGGTTCTTTTTCTTTGTTTGTTTGTTGGTTTGTTTTGTTTTTTTAAAGCAGTGGGGGATGGCCAGGTGAACTTTCAGTCTATATGGATAAATACTGTTATGACCCATCCTGCTGTTGAATGCAAGAACCTGTGCCCTCTCTATGTTAAATCTGCTGAAACTAATGGCAGTATCTCCAGGCACTTCCAGGTTCATCAGAGATTGTACAACGCCTGGCTGTGTTCTCACCTAAAACAATTTGTCTCGCTCGGTTTTTCTGTTCTGTTTTTTGTAGTTTCTTGTGGCTATTGCACAGGGCAGATGTCTTGCAAGTCACCAGAGCAAGTGTACAAAATGCATAATTCTAACATATGCAGTGCAGTATAATACAAAATAATGCACATCTCTATTTTGATTGCATTGCTGTCTTGATATGTATTCTGCTGAACTCAAACTCCTGTGGTTTCAACTGGTTTGCTCCTGCTCTTACGAGTCACTCTGTGTTGCAGGAGAGGGAGAGTTTGTCCATCCCAAAGGATACTTGGAAAAAAGTAAGGGCTTCACGTGTCTCAAATAGCTGCACCTGTAAACCGGATGAATTGGTTTATACCTATAGATGTTAGGTGCTGGGAAATCATAGAATCATAAAATGGTTTGGGTTGGAAGGGACTTTAGAGATCATGTAGTTTGAGTCCTCCTGCCATGGGCAGGGACACCTTCCACTAGACCAGGATGCTTCAAGCCCCATCCAACCTTAAACACTTCCAGAGATGGAACATCCACAGCTTCTCTGGGGAACCTGTTCCAGTGTCTCACCACCCTCACAGTGAAGTACTTCTTCCTAATATCTAATCTAAATCTATCCTCTTTATGTCTAGAAACGTTGCCCTTCCTCCTGTCATTGCACTCCTGATACAGAGACTTCCCAATCTTTCCTGTAGGCCCCCTTTAAGAACTGAAAGGCTGTAATAAGGTCTCCCCTGGGGCCTTCTCCAGGTTGAACACCCCCAACTCTCTCAGCTTTTCTTCTTAGGAGAGATATTCCTTCTCTCTGGTCGTTTTTGTAGCCTCCTCTGGATCCATTCCAGTAGGTCCATGTATTTCCTGTGCTGGGGACCCTAGAGCTGGACACAGTACTGTAGGTAGGGTCTGACCAGGGTGGAGGAGAGGTGCAAAATCACCTCCCTCCACATACCACACTGCTTTTGATGCAGCCCAGGACACAATTATCTTACATTTATTAGCATTGATTTGGACAAAAAACATCTGCAGTGGTTGTTCCTTTACTTTGCCATTGTCTCCTGCCAGTGGCAGGTCGAATGGGCATCCTTTCCAGGGCAGCTTCTCCTTACTGTTGGGCAATTGGGTTGGAGTAAGAAGCTAAGACAGTCAGCACAGGGAAGTTTCAATTTCTTTGCTGCACCTTTAATTGTCTGGCTCTCTTGAGCTGATTGCCTGACAGCAAACCTCCTTACGTGGGCCAGCAAATCTCCTGTGTGGGCTTGCCTCCTAAGTTGTGTTCATATGAACATGATGGGTAGACCTGCTTGGCACATTAACACCTTTCCAGCAAGGTGGCCAGTTGTTGCCATAGAGTATAACTGAGCCATAAGAATAAGGGGCTGCATTGTCCATGGGTGAGGCTGCCTAATCCAGGAACACATGAATGGGATCTTTACTTAATACCCATTTTTGGCACACAGAGGACCATTTCCCTCAACACGTGGCAGACGGGCGATGGCCTTTCCTCTGCCCCCGCCCCGAGGTCTCCCTGGCAGGGCTGGGAGCCTGCATCTCAGACAGATTGATTGGTCTGTCCCATTGTCAAATCAAGCTTGAGTCAAAGTTGCTTTATTATTGACTTAATCGTAATGCAAGTATTGCCAAATCTAATATGTGGGAATTAAATGGCAATTATCCATTTATTTGAGCTGGCTTCTTCCTCCCTCTGTGTTTCAGCTCGTTCAGCTTGCAGGCTGCTTTCCTAATTGAATACTACTCTGTGTAGCATTACCAGCTCTGGCTGAGTGGAGGGATGGGGGCAGCTCTTGGCCCCCAGTAGTATTGAGAAGGCTCCTCATACCATGCTGAAGGCCAGTACACTTGAAGGACTTCCAGGCCCACCTCCTCAGTCTGGACACCCCAGCTCAGGGCGATTTGCCTTGCGCATGCGTGGTGCTGCTCTCCGTGGCTCAGCTGTGTCTTCCATCCTCTCTCTGAGGTTTCTTCAAGAAAATTGCCCACTGTGACATGAGGGAGGAGGAGGTTCAGTCAGATGATAGCTAAACAAGGGACAGGAAATCTTTGCAGGCTTTTTTGGGGGTCCTTACAGGTTTTGTCTAAAAAGACCAGTATATGACACAGATGTGTGTGTGATGGATCCTGGGCTGTACCACATCGCTGTACATTAGGCTGTCCGACCATGGCATAGCTGGGTTCAGATGCCAGACAGGGATTAGACAGCTCTTCTCTCTCATCCTGCATCTTGGACCTCAGCAGCTGCAGGGATTTGTTTTCTAGCAATAACAACTTGCACCCAAGGAAGGTAGGACTCTGGCTCCTTCATGCCTGCAGTGAACGTGCTTCTTCTTTGGCATTTCTGTTTTTCAGTAATCTCTTTTTCCAGGCAGTGCCTCACCAGCCTATAATAGTTTTGACTCCGGGTGGTTTGTGCTGTAGCTGCTGTTTGGGTTTTTCACAGTTTAGAATAGAGCCGCTGGCAGTTTCAGACATAGTTGGCTCTCCACCGCTGTCCATGGAGTTTTGTCACAGCAGTTAAGAATTTATGCTGTGGTGTGTAATCAAGTGCCAACACAGGAGCATCCCTTGGGGTCTTCTGGAGCATCTTCAGTACAGATGCCACATCCCAAGGGCTCAGCTGGAAGAGAACCAGGGTAATCTCACTCCCCACTAGTGTGATGCTATGGGCTGCTGATGTACACCAGGTCTCTGAATCTCTTTCCCATGGGAAGAGGGATTTTTGGTGATCCTTGAGTCTCTGTGGGGGAATACAGAAAACTTTAGGGAGAACATCATCATTGCAAAAAGTCTTATTAGTAATGACATGACGGGAACTCGGCGTTCAAAAAGAAATAGGGTTGTGCCTACCTCTTGCCGTGGCTTATAGTGCAACACTAAATAGCCATGCTTTAATTATTGTGTGCAAAATAACTGCTCTGCAGCAGTCAGATGAATCTTGCTTATGGCCACTGAACTTGAACATTGGGCAGTCAATTCCTCTGTGAGGACAGAGCGCCTGTAATAGAGCTCTGATTGAATTAACAAGCTGAAGAAAAGTGTGCGAGGGCAGAGTATTCAGATGCCAGTGCACGGATAGACTTTGTTTTTTAAACAAACCAAAACCCTTTTGAGAAATGGAAGCCTCTCACTTTTTAATGGAGGCACAAGGATTTTAACTTTCCTCATCGTTAAAGACTGGCGGGTTGTTTGGTTTTGTTTTCTACTATATTTTAAGACTATGGCACAGAAGTCCCCAGAGATAATCCCATCTTATTAAGACAGAACATGCTTTTAATGACACATACCTGTTGGAAGATGCTCTTTTTTAAAATGTTGGTTTCCACCTACTCAGACAGTTAAAAGAAGATAAAAAACTTGCAAGTTTTGAAATTCTGTGATTTAGCTGTGATCTTGGGTGAAAATACATCTAGTCTTGGCATTAACAGTTTTTTCCTCTGTCATGTCTCTCAGCTCTCACAGTCATCGATTTAAAGCTAGAAGGCCCAGAAGAAAAGGACTAGGGGCTGTTGGTCAACAGCTGGCTGAGGATGAGTCAGCAGTGTGCTCAGGTGGTCAAGAAGGCCACCAGTAGTATCCTGGCCTGTATCAGCACTAGCGTAGCCAGCAGGACTAGGACCCCTGGACTTGTCACTGCTGAGGCCATACCTCAAATCCTGGGTTCAGTTTTGAGCCCCTCACTCGACACTGAGGTGCTGGAGCATGTCCAGAGAAGGATAACGGAGCTGGTGAAGGGTCTAGAGCACAAGTCTTGTGAGGAGCAGGTGAAGGACCTGGGGGTCCTTTATTTTAGAGAAAAGGAGGCTGAGAGAAGACCTTCTCACTTTTGATAACTCCCTGACAGGAGGTTGAAGCCGAGTGGGGATCAGTCTCTTGTCTCAAGGAACAAGCAACAGGACAAGAGGAAATGGCCTCATGTTGCACCAGGAGACATTTAGATCAGATATTAGGGAAAATTTATTCCCTGAAAGGGTTGTCAAGCTCTGGACCAGTCTGCCCAGGGCGGTGGTTGAATCCCCATCCCCGGGGGGATTTAGAAGCAGATGGGGTGCTGAGGGGCATGACTTAGTGGTGGACTTGGCAGTGCTGGCTTAATGGTTGGACTGGATCTTGAACTTAATTGATAACCTCATTGATTCTATATTTCTGTGACTCCATTTTGTTGGTCTTTTTGGATAACCTCTACCCTAAGAATTTGCTGCAATATTATTCAATGTATATTCAGGTCCTTTCATCCAGAGGTTGTTTGACTTTACCTGCAAGATGGTTGGGAGGTGCTTCCCATCCCATTTTCAGCCAGAGCAGCTAGGACCCAAAGGTGTTACACTGTTATTGTAGCAGGCAGGATCAGAGGGGTTTCCTCTGCAAGCTTCAGAGAAACAGAAGTAACTCCAAATCCAAGCGGGGCAAGCTTCACATGGTGCACATCATGCATGCAGGGCTGGGACCAGGACTGGGACCAGGACTGGGACCATCACTCTGCTCTTCCCTGCAGCTTTCACAGAGCATGGCCTTCAGTCTGGGGAGGTCTTGTGCTCGTTCTGCTTGAAAAAGTAACTCCAAATCCAATGTATGGTGGCCCAGAGACTGGAGTGGATCTGCTTCATGTTACTATGGGTGCCTGGCATGGGTCTTCAGGGGGGGATGGGGACACAAAAGAAGCCCTTGTGACTCAAGTGAGATCCCAGTCAGGGTTGGGCATGTGCCTTTTGGCTGCACCAAAGCCAGCAAGCAAGCAGCCATGGTTTGGGTATGAGTGGGAGCATTTTGGTGAATGCAAATCCCCAGCAAGAACATCTTGCCTCATTTAAATGTTTGAGAACAGGAGAGGTTTGGGATTTGGGAGACCAAAATGCTCTTGCTCGGGAGCAACATTGATACCAACAGGGACCAGAGGACTCTGCACTATGCTGTTAGTAAATCTCAACCTATATAAATTCACCCCAGGCTTGTTTTCATAGGTCTCATGCCTCTAAATAGATCCCCAGTGTCTAGAGAGACTATACTTAGCACGTTGGCTAATATTTGGACATTTTATACCTATCTTGTCTTTGATTAAGCACAGAAGGCCGAGGGGTGTCCACCTCTGTGTGCATATGTGGATTTTTTCTTCTTTTCTTATGACTGGAGACCGTAAGACAAAGCCAATTAGGTTTTCTAGTTAATGCCTGGTGGCATCCTTACAGAGGCTTTCCTCCTGAATATGCAGGCTCTTCCCCAGAGACATGCACACAACACCTTTCTGAGAAAGATGCTTTTTAGAGATGTCGTTCTCCTTACAAATTGCTTCTCTCTTGGTCTGCTCTAATTATAGAAGCGGCAGCGCTGTGTGCGCGCGCGTGAGACGGCAGCAGAAATTTCAGATCAAATCAATTCACTTCAACTAACTGATGTTAACTGCTTGGGCCGCTCACTTACAATGGACTGGAAGAAAAGTGCTGATTGACCTCCTTCTCAGATCTCTGAGGGACGTTAAACCATCTCAAGCGTGGAATTAGCACAGTGCTGGGAGTGGAACGGGAGTGCGAGTGTGACTGCCAAACTCTGAATGCCACCTCTTGTGGGGGAAGTGACCAGTTGGTCAACTGTCCAACCAGACTGTGAATTCATTAGAACTGAATGCATGCTTAGGGTCCGGGCCCTACCTTCAAGATTTATTTTATTTGTATGCAACAGGAGAGCCAATGCCCCTGTTTTCAAGGGACATTGGCTACTGTGACTCTTGCATGCCCATTGTGGTCTGCAGCACCAGCGAATTTGGTCTGCAAAGTTGGTCTGCATCTTCCCAGAAGATTTGCCCCACCTGCATGATGTGTCTGCATGATCTGTCCTGTGGTCACCCTGTGGGGCTGATGCAAGAGTGACATCCGAGAGCTGCAATGTGATGAAAAGTCTGTTGGAGGTAACTTTTCACCACTTAGGAATGCTAGTTGACCCTAAGCAGCACCATTTTACCCACTTAAGAAGCAACGTAGCCTTGCTCCTGCAGAGTTTCTACTGCGAAGTAGGAGTCAGGGTATGATTAGGAAAGAAGACTGGCACTCCTGATCCCTAAGTGTTCATCACTGTTTCTTACTAGGAAGAAGATGAACGGCTTGTTGAGGAGCCATAGAATGGTTGAGGTGGGAAGGGACATCTGGAGGTCATGTAGTTCCACCTCCCTGACAAAGCAGGGCCAGGTTACTCAAGAGGATGTCCAGACAGCATGTGGAAGAATGGGCTGAATTTGCTACAGCTGAATATGGGTGCTGGGGATGCACCATCCTGGCAACAGAGATGGAGAGAGTTTTGAGCACCCTTCAGTTTCAACCTGCTCTTCTCCAGAAGCAGCGAGGGGGGGATTTGGCCCAAGGACAGATGTGGTGCATCTTGAAGTCTGTGAGCTGCTTCATGAGATATGCATGATGGTGACTGCTGCTGACTTTTCAAGTGGTGGGTGGAAAAAGTAAGAGGCAGTAAGAGGCAGAGGGAGTGAGGAAGGGAGAAGGAGGCAAAAGAAGATGAAAGGAAGGAGAAGGCACTCCAGCATCCCCAGACAAGCACCCAGGAATGTTCCTCGTCAAGTGGTCATTACTGTCTCACGGATGCATAACCCCCTTTGCCCCAGCCATGGCCTTTGCACAGGCTTTTGCTGCTTGTGCCCAACCATTTAATGCTAGTTGATGCAAAAGCAGCATGAAGGAACGTGGGGGTGCAGGGATTTGGCAGCAGTCCTGTTTCTTCTGCAAGAACATTGTATTTTATTACTGTAGTCCTGATGGCAATGACAACCCAGAGAGCCATTGCTGGCAACATGCTGTTAACGATGTTCAGATTTCCTGTTAAAAATGGCAACGGCTGTGTGTGTGCAGAAAAACAGGGGTTTAAACCTTTTATAGCGTTTGTTAGGGAGTGTGAGCGGGGAGAGGTTTCTTTGACCTCAGCTGCAGCATCACGTCATGGAAAGAGTGTCAGAAAATGATTGCAGCACTTTGGGGGAATGTTTAAAGAGAGGCTACAGGGGAAGGGTTCAAAATGGTATTTCTTGGGCTTACTAACAGAAGGACTGCTACAGTCCTAAAATGAATGTCCAGTTTGGGATTCCTGGAGATTTCCATCTCGAGGATTAACTCCTGTGGAGGTTGCACATCTCTGGAAGCTTTGCACTTAGAACCAAAACCTTTAAGAAGTGTCTTGGTTTTTACCACTTTGCTATGTCTTGTATATGCATTTCTCTCTGCTTGAATGGTGTAACCCATACTTAGTGGGATGAAGTAATTCATTGATTTTTGTTTGCTTTTTAAGTTTTTCCTCCCTATGTCTGAGAAATATGTTTAGAATTTATCTGAAAATGGAGAAAGAAAGAAGAATTGAACTGACTGAAATATTGAAGGGAAAAAAAATATTTTGGGAAAAAACAACCTTCTTTTTTCCCTTTTGGGTGTTTAAATGTGGGCAGAGTTTGAGAATAAATAATATTTTGGTTCAAAATGTCAAAACATTTCCTGCTGAAACCTTGCCGTGGCCCATTTCAACTACGGTAAAGGGAGGAAGGAAAAAACCTTTCAGCTGAAACCAGATTACTGAGCTTGGCATTTGTATCTGTTGACCTAAACCAGAACATTTTAGCTAATAAACCAGTTGCCTAAAAAATACAAGTCAGCCCTGTCATCATCTGTTCCCTGTCACTTCTACTGTCTCATATTCATCAGTACCACAGCACTGTGGATTTTTTATTTTTTTTTTAGGCAAATACTTTAACTCATGTTCAATTTTATTTTGGAAGAAAGGGAGCAAGTCGTTGTTCCAGTACATTACAGAGTCGTTTCGATTAAGATGAAGAGCAAAATCTGGTCTGCAGATATTTAATGAGTCATGCTGAGAATGAGAAAGCAAGCAAAGTTCTGCTGAATTAAACAGCAAAAGGCCAGTTTTTGACTTGTAACTGTAGGCACAGATGGGCCTGAGATTGTATCAGTCCCTCTGCATGTTAGGGCTGAGCCCCGCTGCATTACACATACCACTGGTTCACCCTCAGGGAAGGGATATTCTTTCTTTTATGAAGGTGAAGATGGTGATATTATGAAAAAATTGTTCACTAAAAGGATTGTAAGCACAGGAACAGGCTGCCCAGGGAAGTGGTGGAGTCCCCATCCCTGGAGGGCTTTATAAGCCATGTAGATGAGATGCTGAGGGATGGGGTTTAGTGGCAGACTTGGCAGTGCTGGGTTAACGGTTGGACTTGATGATCTTAAAGTTCTCTTCCAACCAGAACAATTCTGTGATTCTCTAATAATCTCTAATATATGTTAACACCTGTGCAATATTTACTTCTTTTCTAATGTGTAAGCACGGGTATAAAGTTCATTGTCCAAATCATATTACACGTGGAGTAACTACATTTCTTCTGTAGCTTTACCTAAACTCCTCATGAGCTTCTCTTTAATTTTTTTTATTTTTTTTTTTAGCGCTGTCATGATCTGTGTTGTTCTGCATGGTTTAGAGGTTGCCTTCTACATGAACAGGTCCATGAGATTATGCCCAAAATTGACTTTGAAAGAGAAAAGTATTTTTTTCTAATCAACTGATAGCAGTAAGGTGATCTTCCCCTCTACTTCTCCGCAGCTGAGGAAGGACTGTTGTTGAGTACATGTGTGCCTCAGCATATGAAAAATAAAAGATTAATTCTGTAATGTTTGCCCACATTGACCTTCTCACTAACGATGGACAATTTGAGGGCTTGACAATAACTTGCAGAGGGCCAGAGAACTCAAGATCTGGAATGTGTGAATCCCAGGGAGAAACAGCTGAGCCTCTGCTTTCCTACTCATCTTTCCTTTCCAGTGAGTTCCTACAGCAGTAGCTGTGTAACAAGATACCGGAGGTTTTATGGCCATCGCTACAACCTCTGCTGGCTAGCTGCAGATCCCATAAACTGCTGAGGACCACATCTGTGTACAGTGTTCTGCAGAAACAAACCTGGGAGACTTCCAGAAATTAGGGCAGATGGTATTTCATCTTCCTCCCTGAATGGCCATGGGGTTTTTTATACATGGCTTAGAACCCCCTGTATGGGTTTTAGGATTTCTTCCAAAATAGCTAGTTCCTTGAGCCAGGTGGTTTCTGTTATGGTTAATCTTAGGCAAATAAAATTAGTTTTCCTTCCTTAATTCAGTAAATGATGGGAAGGTGCATAAATTATCATGTGTTGGTTGGTACTTTTGTTCTGAACTCAGAAATCTGCTCCAGCACTTGCAATACTACCCATCCACAGAACACTTTGGTTTTCCCACAGATAGATGCCAGCTCTCACATTGTTCATTTGCTGTTTCCCTTGTACCCACTTTGTCTCTGTTCTGGTCATTTCTGTTATCCTGTCATCCTACATTTCACCTCATCTCTCTGGCGTTTCTTACTTCAGGTTCAATTTATCATATATACCCTTGAGATGGTCTGAAAATAGAGTCCTTCAACAAAGGAAGTGATGAAGAGTAGGAAATGGGGAAAAGAGGTGCTTTCTACACTAGAGCTTCTTCAGCCTTGTGCTGGAACAAGTGTGTTTGACCCTGAAACGAGCTTGGGGGCCCAGCATCACATCCTTCTCTTGCAGAGCTCTTATGCATGTGCTCTTCTCTCTTACAACCCTTCTTCTGTGTGGACTTGGAGATGCCAAGGGGCTGGATTGACTGGGTGCCAGTGTCTAGAGCAGCAAGGACAGCACTTCCTTCTCCCACCCTACTGTTTATCTCCATCTGAGTGGCACCACTAGTGATGCACTGAGTCTCATCTCTGTCACTGTTCCTGTTAAATTAGTGACTCATCCCAACCCTGAAACCTCTCTGGTAAGAGTGGTAGTAAGAATAATTGCATGAATTATACATATTATCTGCTGACATCACAGATTCTTATTCATTTTTATTACAAATCATTTATCCAGTATCCTCTGGGGTATCCTTTGGGTAAATCGAGTTTACAGTTCAGGATTTTGTTTATAGGATCCATAATTTACAAGGAGTGAAAAAACCCGCCCATTTACCTGGATGTTTTCAACTGGAAAGCTGTGGTAAGGTAGTGTTTTTAAAGGTTTCTGCCTTTCTTGCATATGGCTGTTCAGTTCTGATACCGCTTCCATGAATCACAGGGACTTGATCAGGAAAAAAAAAATCATCTTCATTTTGTCATTAATAGCCTGGATCTTTTAGAAGATACTTTCTAAGGCAATTAGTGCTGAGTGCATTAATAAGACCAGAAGAGAGACTGATTAAGAGCTAGTTTAAAAATAAAAACAGTATTTTGTAATTTATATCACCAATAAATCTTTAAATAAGGATGTTTTCAAGATATTTGGATTCTTCGTCTTTTTTGCTGGCTGTTTTCCCGTTGCATTTCCAACAGCTAGGGCAGGGAGAGTGAGATTAACCCTTTCCTCTTCATTTTCCAGTCAATTCCTTTGCATTTTCACATACTGTTGGTGCTGGGGTCTGTGTTTGCATTAGCACAGGACTGCAGACTGTCCTAGGAATATAGCACTGCAAACGAAAGCTGCTTCTACTTAGGTTTTTTTTACATGCTCATACCACATCATCAGAAAAAAACCCAAGCAACCTAAAACTGTCAAACATCTTAAATTACCTTTATTTTTAATTGACTTGTGTTATCTTTTAAAAAATACCGGCAGGCACCACCTTACTGCTTATTTCTGGAGCATGAAGAAGGGAACATGATTAGACTTTCTATCTTGGACAGGAGGAAGCAATGGGATTTTCTAGGGAAATTCTGCAAGTGATTTGGTATTTTCCAGTACATTGATTTATTTCAATCAAAAATGAGTTGTCATTTTAACTCTCTCCTAATCCACTATTGGGGAAGACAAAAAAAAAAAAAAAAAAAAAAAAAAAAAGAAAGAAAAGAGAGAATCAAAGTGCTTTGTTTTATTTAAAGGCTACTTAACTGTGTCTTGGTAATACATCAGAATTATGCAAAACCTTTTAAAGTTTGCCTCCCCTTAAAAATGGAAAAAGCCTCTTAATTGTAAAACTGTCCAACCAAAGCCAAAATTCTCCACTCTGACAGAATTAGCAGCTTCTTAATCCATTGCACAGTTCCACTCTGCACTTATTCTTCATTAAATTGTCCTTAAAATTTTAAGTCTTGCAGTTAACCATCATGGAAAATCAATGTTCTCCCTAATTCTGCTATCTGGACAAGAGCACCTCAGCCAACATGGATGTTTCTGGTGAAGGGAATTTTCTAAATTGCTTTGTTAATTTTATGGAGATTTGAGCAGGTGAAACAAGACTGAGAATCCCACCAACTCATTTCCCATGAGCTGCCAAGCTCACCTGACATTCAAGTCACTCTTAGCCATCACGGTACTGCTGAGAAGCGATGGGCTTTTTAGTCTAAAGTCTTGTGAGTCTTTGGCATTTCCTTTCAGTAAATCAAAACAAGCTGCAGCATTTCTTGTAGAATTTAGAAGGCATTGGGTTGTTTTTCATTTTGTTTTTGTTTTTTTTTGGGGGGAGGGGTGTTAATTATTTGGTTATTTTTTCTTCTTTACTTTTTTTTTTTTTTCCACTGATGCCTGAAAAGGACTATGGGGATGAGACCAGGTTTTTCTAGCTGCAGTGTAGTTTAATGCAGATGCAGGGAACATTGCCTTTAATACTGCAAACCACCATTTGCTTTCTAGCATCCTTAACAACTTAGAAAAGACTGGAAACCACAAACTGTAACGTGCTGCTGGAAAAGACTTGGTGTATTTTTGGTGTCCCTGGAAAAACAGGGAGCCTGTTAATCATGAATTAAAATAAACTGTTAGGGTAATAATGTTATAAAGTTTGTTTGTTGGGATATTTTTGTTGAGTTTTGTTGAGCTGCAAGTAGCGTCTATACAGCATCAACTTCACCTCACCACTGTTGTTTTACTGTGGGGCGTGTATCCCATCTTCTGAGCAACACTTTATGCCAGCAACTTTTTTTAATGCTGTGTCTGATGCTGTCTGAGATGTCTCTGCTCCTTGTCAATATTGTGAGTGCAACATCTTCAGGCTTTGAAGTCATAGCTTTGCCATTCTGTCATGAAGCTGACCTTCAGAGCTGGAGCAAATTTGGGCAGAGCTGATCTTGCTCTCATCTGGCTGTATGGGATGATGAGGTGCTGTCCTGGCTTCTGCCGGGGTTAATTATCACCAGCAGCTGCTGGCCCAAGCAGTTGAGAGGGCCCACAGCTGTGAAGGGCCACAGCCGGGAGAAGCAGCTC
>VWZY01012417.1:312521-333144 GCA_013399075.1 Chloroceryle aenea
ACGTGCGCCATCCCTCACTCCCTGCCCCTCGGTGCTGGGGGAAAGGATGTAGAGAAAATTGGGAGTAAAACTGAGGCCAGGAAAAAGGGGAGGGGTAGGAGGAAGTTTTTCTAAGATAATATTTTAATTCTCTTTACTCTGACTTTTGATTAGCAATAAATTAAAATAATTTTCCCAAGTCTAGTATGTTTTTCAGTGACCATAGCTTGTGAGTGATCTCTCTGTCCTTATCTTGACCCACAAACCTTTTGTCATGTTTTCCTTTCCTGTCCAGCTGAGTAGGGGAGTGATAGAGCAGCTTGGTGGTCACCTGATGTCCAGCGAAGGTTCACCTAAAGCTGCAGAGTTCCTTAGGATCCCATGAGGTCTCCCACTGCAGCTGGCCACAGTGTGTATGAACATACTTTGCTTTGGTAGAGCATGTACTTAAAAGCTCATCCTTTCTGATTGTTGCACCTACATGGGTGTCTTGGTAGCTTTTCAGGCAAAATAAAGAAGAATTAATTAGGAAAATAACAGAAATGACAGTGTTAGCTGCTGCTGCTTTAGCAATTGCGGTAAATGTAAGAGTTCATTGCTGCTTGCTAAGTGGAGGGAAGGTGGAGCTGTGAGCAGAGAAAGTTGGGGTTTCCTGTCCCCTGCTAATGGGATTCTACTGGAAAGCAAGCGAGGAAAAGAAATGGAAACAGTAAAAGTGTTTTTGGAAATATCCAGTTAAGGAAGTGGAGGGCAAATGATTTACATGTAGGATTCTGTAACATATCGACTGCAAACCCTTCCCAGCTTTCAGGACTCGCAGTGTACACAAGTGTCATGTTTTCCCATTTGTGGCCCTGAACTTTATTAGCTTTGGGGCATGGAAAGTATTTACTGTCTGTCAGCAACCTCGTACTCCTTCCTGGGGAATCATAATATTTTAGCACTCTCTTTATGTAGTTGAAGATGTTTAATTTTTTTATTAGTCACAAATGTATGTGACATTGTCTTGCTTTCACAATCTTGGTGTCTTCACTCAGCTTGGCAGTACAGATGCCTTTTTCTTTTTTGCTTTGCTTTCTGTTGCTGTTTTTAAATTGTTTTGCTTGTGTGCTTGAACTACTGAATCCTCAATGAATAGTTACATCTCTGCTTGATGTGTAGAAGCCTGAAATAGGATCTGTTAAAACAACTGCCTTGTTACTATTTTCTTTTCTAAACCAGAAATAAAATAAAACCAGAACTGGCAGTGTGCTGCAACATGAAATAAAAATCCAGGGGCAGGAGACTGCAAGGCAGATTCAATGCAGTTTTCTCAGATAAGCCATTCACCAAACATTGCGTTTTCAAAGGAATCATTTGGAAATTCCAGCCTAAGGTTGCATCTGCCTTTGTGTTTTGTTTTTGTTTTGTTTATTCAATTTAATTTGCACTACTCTTGAGATGTGGGGGCGATACTGCACCCTCTGCTAGACATTTATGGATTGAGATTTCAGACCCCAGAGGGGGGTTTTGTCATCTCCCAGTCCTTTTGCGTTTGGCTAAAATAAGTATGCTGAGCCTTAAAAAGTGAAAAATTTCCATGTCTTCCGAATATCATCCTCACACAGTGTCCTGTTCTGTTTTGCTGCTTTCTCATTAGGGAAATGTGGTAGAGTGAAGAAACCAGTCTTCCTGTGGCTGTCCAACTCAGGAGAGGTTGGATAAATCCCACCCTCCACAGTTAGCACCTGAATGGGATTTCAGAGTAGTTTTTATGGACCAACTCTGGAGTGCAGTGCTGCTTGGTTTCTTTCTGATGGTGCTGCACGGATTCTGAAGGGTAGGCATGCACGGTCCATGCAGTGAAATTGAAGGCTCTCCTGTCTTTTGCAAAATTTGGGATCTTTCACCTTTGTTGGAGTAGTTTTGGCATTTTAAAATGACTCTCCAGAGGTACCTACTAGAGGCTGTGAATCTGCAGGAGTTTCCCCTTGTGGGAACACATTGAAGTCCACAGTCTGTGTTACTTGGTGGGGGGAGGGTTAATGCAATACTGTTCCTAGCTGAGTGATTATAATAACTAAGGACTGGAAGGAGTTTCTAACCCTTATTTTGTTTGCACCATAGTTCATAAAATAATAGAGTGGTTTGAGCTGGAAGGTCATCTAGTTCAACCCCACTGTAGTGAGCAGGGACATATGCAACTAGATCAGGTTGCTCAGAGCCCTATCAAGCGTGACTTTGAATGTCTCCAGGGATGAGGCCTCCACCACCTTCCTGGGCAACCTGTTCCAGTGTTCCACCACGGAACTGTTCCATAGTGTTCCTCACATGTCTTTCTGAGGCTTCATTCAGCCAAGTACCTAAATGTGTATGGACTCAGGGTAAGTGGGCCAGGCTAAACTTTTGAGACAAATTCAGCCTTTCTAAGGAAAGGATGCAAATAAATAGTTAAATAAACCTTTCTCTCCTTCACAAAAAAAAACCCACCAAACTCCATTGTATTAAAAAAAGGCAGAAAAACAAACCCACAAAACAAACAAGACTGTCACAAAGTATGTGGACCACTTCTCTCAGCACATGCATTTGGAAATTTAACCAAGCCATGTCTAGCAACCCATCCTCCTGTATTAATAACCCAGAGCGTGTTGGCACACTGACAAGCCAAGAAAAACCTCCCAATACTGGGGTCAACTCTGTCTGTAAAGATCTAAAGATCTTTATCCTGTGCTGTTTTTTTGTGTGTTTTAATGAAAGCTGGATCTTGTTACTAACAAGTGAAATTCCTGGGGGGATGGGAAAGCCTCAGCAAATTTCTTGTGTTACATAGCCTTCTGTAGAAAGCAAAGCAAAGGATCATCTGGGAAAACTGATTTAGGAGGAACTGCAGGAAGAGAAGATTGGGAAAATCTCTGGAAATGAGCCCCTGTGCATTTGGATTAAACACCATTTAATGCCTTGTATTTGTGTCAACCTGACAGGCGGATCTGTGAGTTTATTTACTGCTGGTAAATGGCTGGATCATCTCATGCAAGTGCTGCTGGGGGTGAGGTGTGTGAGAAGCAGTGGAAGAATCCACTGATTGTGGTGTTTGGATGGGGAGTTTGTCCTTTAGCACCAGGAAGTGCATCCTCAAGACTAACTCGAGCACTGCATCAAGGGGGCTTCTTGTTTTGTTCGGTATTCATGGGTTTTGTGGGTTTTTCTTTGCCTTGGTTCATTGCTGATTTTCTGCACTTGCAAACCCAGATTGGGTGCAGGGTGTTTAACAGCTTAGGGAAAATTGGTTAAGGCAGAATAGGACCAAACCTGAATGGGAAAATCTGCTGTAGAGGTGCTGCTGTAAAGCAGGTGCTGAAGACATAGTTATGAGTTTCTGTGGTGACTATTACATCATTTAAATAAGCTGTAAGTAGAATCTTTACTCTGTCATATAGAGCAGACCAATCTCGTGCTGCTCCTTTGGGGATGATGAAGCTGTGGAGGAGCTTCAGATAGTTTCTGGGGTTTTAAAGTTAGGAAATGAAGCTAACAAAAACAAACAAACAAAAAAACCAACTAAACCCACAACCTAAAAACAAACCCATTACCAAATCTCAAAACAAATATATAAACTTTCACCTCAGTATTCCCTTTATAGGGTGGATTTGAATACTTTGGTCAACATGAGGCCTTGGGAATGAAGCTGAGAGGAGTTGTTTGGGCAGTGGCAATAATTCCTGGTACTGACTTGTTGACCCTTCCAGTTGGTCTATGAGGAAGAAAAGGGAAGATGAATGTGTGGAGGACTGATCTGAGCTCCCATCTCCATCCTGCCCCAAGAGGTTTGAGCCCATGGAGCAGCTGCACTCTGCTTACTGCTTCCTCCTCTGCTCTGAAGGCATGACCTGCTCATGTGTCCTCTTTCTCTGGGAAGTGATGGTTAACCATGCTGTTCGCCATGCAGTTTCTGATTCATTCATGGCTCTGATACTCCCACTTGATAAATGAGCAGAAATAATTTATTTTCTAATTACAAATAATTCCTACAAATGCTGTTTCTATCTGCATGGGCCGCACCTGCTGTGTTGCAGTAGCATCTTTACTTTATTTGTCTGTTCAGTGCAAGTTGTGTGATCAGACGTGGTGTGAGGCTACCTCAGACTTCCTACTTGGGACATATTTCTGCAGTGAGAAGGAGCCTGCATCTCCCTTCAGAGGATCAGCTGGGAGGTGAGCCCCCTTCAAAGTGATGGGTGCTCTCCAGTATTAATGCTATCTTCTCCCTTTTTATCTTCACAGCCACCCAGATTGATCCCAGCGAACTGCAGGAACTTTTTCAGGAGACTTCAGCCAATGTCTTCCGAATTAACTCCAATGGTGCGTATCATGAAAGGTTTCCCAGTCAGTTGTATGCTGCCCTGCTGATGACTCGCGTGTGTGTACATGGGGCATGGTAGCTCCCGTTGGCAGAGAGCAAATATTAATGCAGTTTTGCTGCTGCTGCATCTTGCAAGCACCAGCACATGTCCAACACGCAGTTCTGTATAAGATGTAAAAATATTCCACCATATGTTCCATTAAACAGGCACAGATAGATTCAATCCTTGCTGAGACCACATCCTTTTCTATTTTTAATTGTGTCATCTGTTACAATAGGGAGTTAGAGCGCAGAAAGGTGGAACAAGCCAGACTCAATTTGTAATGTGTTGCAGCACTGCTGTGTTCAGAGCCTGTCGTATGAGCTTGCAAAACATCTATCTCCTTTATAAAAACAACACCACCAACCAAAACTCTTCTGTTATTCTTCACTGTGTAGATTGAGCAGGGATGCTATTCCTCCTCACGTCTGTAGGACTGTAGAGCTGCGGAGTGCTTCCCTCCTTGGAGACTTGCTCTGGTTGATGAGTTTTGCAGGGTTGGGCTGAAGGGGTATATTTTGCAGAGATGTATAAACATCACTGGATGGTAGTTGATGTCATGGTATTCCAGTTCTAAAATATGCTAGTGTCAGACAAGGATCTAAAATTACCAGGTGCTATTTCATGGTGTATTTTGAAACTGCTTCTGAATCATCTGGATAGCTTCTCGGTCTGGTCTGTGTCTATGGGGATGGGGTGGTAGAGAGAGCTGGCCTAGGTGTAGAGAAAGGATCTTGGTGCTTCCTTATTTTTGTAATTATTCTATGATTATAGTCTATGACTCTTCAGTAGTTTGTCAGAATCTGTTACTGCACGTACAAGGTGCTTCTGAATGGGGTGGAAGCAAAATAGGACATACACACCATGTTTTTTTCAGAGGTGTAATGGATAGATGCATTATAAAAAAGTTGTTTTAAAATGCTTGTTATTCATAGTTTTTTTGGCAAACTGCTTGGATACCATGAGTTCGACAGCTTTCTTCACAGAGCAGAATCCCAAAAATTCAGCTATTGGAAGTCTCCTTTGGGTTGCCAGTGATAGTTGTCCACTGGGATACTAGAGAGCAGTGGGACCTTTGGAGGTCACATTGGTCCAGCCCTCCCTCTCGTTCAGAACCACTTAGAGCTGGTAGCCCAGGACCATGTCCACAGAGCATTTGGATGCTTCTGAGGTAGATTGTGGCAGTGCTCAGTCACCCTCAGTATAAATGTGTTTCCTGATGTTCAGAGGGAAGCTCTCACATTTCAGTTTATGTCCATTACCACCAGTCTTGTCACTGGGCACTGCTGAGGAGAGCATGGCTTCCTCCCTTCAGGTATTTATATACATTAATAAGATGCCCCCACAGCCTTCTCTTCTGCAGGTTAAACAGTCCCAGCTGTCTCTGCCTTTCCTCTTAGGAGAGATGCTTCAGTCCCTTAATCATCTTTGTGGCCCTCTGCTTGACTCTCTTCAGTATGTACAGATCTCTCTTGGACTGAGTCCAGAACTGGCCACAGCACTCCAGCTGTGGCCTCACCAGTGTTGAGCAGACAGGAAGGATCACCTCCCTTCACCTGCTGGCAATGCTTATGCAGCCCACTCACCATCCTCTTGGCAAGATTCCACTGCTGGCTCATGTTCAACTTGGTGTCCACCAGGATCATTTTCCCTGAGCTTTTCCTTGAGACAACTGCAATGCTGTGTCCTAGGCTTGTGGCCAGTGTGGCAGCTTGAACCTCCCAGCTGTGTTCACTGGTACTTGGCTTACAGATGGTTTTATAACCGTATTGTAACACAGAGATACCTGTATTAGCATCAATCTTGGTTACTCTGGCAGTAACAGTTTGACAAGGGTAGTGATGAATGGTAGTAGTACTTCAGCTACCAGACCAAGGGCTTGCTGTGAAGTTTTGCAGTCTGCAATCTGCTTGCAAGTCTGTGTGCTGGTGATGATGAGCCAGGTTAGGGCTGATTTGCTATGTCTCTGTACTGTAGTCCCAACTCCTGGTGTAGCGGAGTTTATCCTGAGAAACCCTTGAGATGAGTGGTGTATCTTTTTTGAAATGCCACGATCCAATTTCTGGTTTTATTCCTTGCTAGAATTGCATTAATCCATTCCATTAGGCTTTGAGCAGTTTCTGGTGGTCTTTGTTCCTCTTCTTGAGATGCTGAGTGTGTGATGTGCTTTCTGTTAAGAGTCCCCTGTACTGAGTGCTCTGTGAGGCAGGTGACGACAGTGCCTGTACTTAAAACTATTTTGCAAAATTGGAGAGGGTACAGAGAAGAGCTGTGGCAACTGTTTGAAGTCTGCAAATCAGACCTTAGAATGCATGCCATCTGAGCTTCTGTTTGAGACATCTAAGGGGACTTGATCAGGGTGTTTAAGTACCTCTCTGGGAAGAAAGACATCAAATAGATAGCATAGGGCTCGTTAATCTAAGATCCTCGCACATAACGAGATCAGGAGATAGGAGTCAAAGCCAGACAAATTCAATCTTTCTGTATGAGGATAACCAGCCATTAGAACTACTTATTGAGGGGATGTGATGGATTTAGCATCACTTTGTACCTTTAAATCAAGATTCAAATGTCTTTTTATAGGATATACTGTAGTCCAGCTACAGTCTACGGTCTTGGTGTAGGAGTGATGGAACAAAATTTTATGGTAGGAAATCAGATTGGATAATCAGAATTGCTCTCTTTGGCCTTTAAAATCTATGAATCTATGAATGTATAATGCTTTTCAAAATGCTTTTAGGTTAAAGTAATGCCCATAAGATACTCTACTGTTGTTGCTCTGTTCACCACCCCTATTAATTTTTGTCTGCTCATGTTGGTTTCCTTCAGTTTGTGTGGTTTCTTCATAACCTTTTCCCCAAAAGTGGGTGCAACGTCTCTGGAGAGGGGTGCTGAAGGTATTGCTAAGATTTGGCAGACCTAATCCGCATTAGGTAAAGAACTTTGTAGGATTATAAAAGGGGAAAGGATACCCAAGATCCTTTTTGCCCTGTGCAGCTGCACCATATAGCTTCTTCAGGAAACTACCCTTTCCCTGGCTCAGAGTATGTAGTAGAAGTCATTGCTGTTGAGTACCACCACGCAAGCAGCTGAGCCAGGAACAAGCAGCTGCATTGCAGATGCTCACCAGATGATGGTTTGTAATCCTCTTGAGCTGGGCACGGTGTATCGAACATCCTACAGGGTTGCATAAATCCTATCACAGCTGTTCTTTACCTGCCATACTCCAGCCTTTTTGGGGTTTTCCAGGTTCCTCATTCTGTATGGAGATCAAACCATGTACCTGAAATGCTCTTCTACCTCATGGGATGCTAGAGAAGTAACAAGCTCCCCATACTATGCTTCTGTTGTTTAGATTCCCAGAAGGCCAGGTTGTGGGCAGTCTCAGCTATGGTGTTTTTTTTCTTCTTTGGGCAATGACTATTTTTAATGAAACAAGAAGTCAACTTTGTACTAGGGTTTTAAAGCACCGTTAATTTTTATTGAGTAACACTGCAGAAGTAATAAACACTTGATGCTTCGTCCCTTTTTGCTCTCCTTAGTCTTCACAGAAGTCTGAGCCTTCATGGTGATTTAAATTCTTCTTGGGCAGTTCAGGGCTTGCCTCCTGACCAAGCGGGATCTTTACAGCTCTGAGCTGATCTTGGCAGATCTCACACACAAATGCCTCCTGCTTCCTTTTTCTGCAGTGAAAATGGAAATCTCCCACGTGTGTTGAATCACAACCTTAGCTGGGACAGTTTGTTCTGTTTATGTGTTGCTGGATCACTCTATTGCCAGATCGTGAACTTGCAGACTTTTTTCATCCCATCTCTTATAGAAGTGTCAAGGAGTAAAGGGACACTTTTCCTATTCTTTTTATTGGCTTTCTTCCTCTATTTTTTTAGTTTTGGAGCTGTCCCTGTTGAGTGTAGGGAAGGTTGTCTCAGTGCTTTGACTTACGCAAGTTTCGTTTTATTTCTTCTTGTTTAGTTGATTTTTTTTTTCCCTTTTTGGGGGAAACAACACAAAAAGAAGCTCAAATGGTGGCTGAAACTATCTGATATGTTGGGTGTTTTCCTACTTATTTTTATAAATGCTTTGCATTTCTTTCAGTGTACAGCTTTTAGTTGCCTCTCAGTAAATGCCTTATAAATAAGTAAAATAAATAACAATCAAGAGGGTTTGATTTGGTGCATTTTGTTTAGAGTGCTGATCAGTGGAGGAGATACTGAAGGAATCAGACCTGCTCTGGCCAAATGGAGAACCTGAGTGTTCTAATGGGTCTCTTCCCTCTCTAATTTCTGTTACTTGCTCATTAATGACTCCCCCCAACAGGTTGGGGCCATGTGCAGTCCCATTACCTTGATCTGAGAGGCTGAGCAAAGGATTTTTCAGCATCCCCCAGGTGTGATAAAGTCTCTTTTGCCATCTAAGATGGTTTCTTATCCCCTTCATTGATTTTTAAGGATTGCCACAGCATAGACAACTGGTGCCAAGCTCTCAGTTTATGTAAATTGTGCAGCTCCAACAGCAGTGATCTCTTCTGAGTGTGCCTCATCCTGGTAGACTAACATACGCCTTTTAAAAAGCAAGTGTACAAGGCTTTTAAAGCAAGATGTTTGTTTTAACACTGGCTTCACAGCATCTCTCCAGCACAGCTCCATGTGTTGCTCCTTCGATAGAATTACTGCTCACGTGGTCTGAACAGGTAAATTGAGAATGATTTTCTCATGTCCAGCATAGGAACCACAGGGATTTTGGTTCCTGAGCGTAGCAAGTTAGTTAGCTCCCAGAAGAGCTCGGTCTTCCTGAGATCCAGGAGACTCAAGTTGGAGTCTCAGTCCTGCTATTTCCCAGGTAAGAGCCATATCAAATGCCAGCCTTTGGCTGTTCCGGAGTGCATGCCTTGTCCTTTTGGGATAACTGACCTTTATGTAACTGTGTAAATACTGCGCTCAAATTAGAACATTAGATAAAACTTTAGGATAGGGACTTAAACCTGAGTAATTGTCTCATCTGACTGCCAAGTGCTTTCCTCTTCTCTTGCATTCCTGACTCAGATTCTTTTGCCTGTATGTGTTTTCCCAAAATATTTAACCAGTTTGAAAGCTCTTGGATTTGCCTCAGTGTGAAATGGTGCGTGTGAAGTCTTGACCAGTTTTGTACAGTAGAAAAACTTCTTCCTACCCCAAACTTCTCCAAAGCAGGCAGTAGTTAAGGTCTGTACTTTCCTTGCAGAGAACCACCTGCATATCAGATCTGTCTTCCATACCCCTCATCTTCATCTGCAGGAAGATGCTGGCGGAGTAGCTTTCACTTTGAATTGTCCTAACTTTTCTAGCTCAGGCTAGAAAAGTAGCTGGATTCTGTAGCTGCTGTTTTCCCTTCTGTCAAGGCTTAGAGGCTGGGCTGGCTACTAGCTGAATAACAGATGCTCTCTGTTAACCCTTTTCTCTTCCCAAGAGGGAATGGAAAGGTAATAAGGGAGATAGACTTATGGATTGGGAAAGACTAAGAGCTTGAATTAAAATAATAATTTAAAAATGGAATATATACAGTTATATTAAACCCAGTATCAAACCCACCTCCTCTGATGGCAGTCACATTACCTTCACCACTGATGCTGTGGAGCAGGCACTGGGGAAGTCCGTGACTGGACTCAGAGGCAGATGGGAACCAGATCCAGGAGCTGGATTCAGGAACACGCAGATTGGGATCAAAGGTAGAATGTACAGAGTCTTCCTTGGATGCTGGCCATTGAAGAGGCTTGACCTTTGTGATCCCTCAGCTTTATAGCCAATATGCTGTACATGGGGTGGAATCCCCCACTGGTCAGTCTGGGGTCACCTGACCTGTCCCCTCCTTCCCCCAAGTATGGCCTCTTACTTTCTGCACCCACAGTGTAGTGCATGAGATTTAGCAGTGACCTTGGTGTCCACAGGAGCAAGTATCAGCAAGAGCCTTTCTGCACACATCAACCCTTGGCAGTAACTCTAAACATGGACATGGAGCGTGATCCCTGCTGGAAGCAGAGACTGTCTGTGAAAATCTGCTGCTAACTTCAGACAGTGCAGGGAGTTAGAAGAGGCTGAAAAGTAAAATGACTGAACAGAATTAGTTCTGTTCAGACTCAAACCAGGACAGCTTCTGGGTGTTGCACACATGACATTAACACATTCTTAGAAATTCAGTATCCACACAAGTGCTTTCTCTACCTTTACTTTCTATATATTCTCGAAGGACTATGCTCTGCTTTGTTCTGAAGGATTGATGGACCCAGAAGTATTTTTAGATGTAAAATTTTGCCTTTGAAATGGACAGTATATAGATTGCCTGGGAGATTGATTTGTTAGGATGGGAGAGTGGGGAAGAGAGGGAATTAAAATATCAGAGATCTCTGCAGGGTCAGTGATCTTCTCCTAGAGAAGCAAGTGATTATTCATGAAAAATTTTAGTTTATTCTTTAAAACATTGTGCATCCAGCAAAGGATAACCAAACTACAGTAAAATCTGTTCTTGAGAACTAGCAACAAGGTGAAAATACCTGTATTCAAGTGTGGTTTGGATACTCATGTCCAGACACATTAGTTATTTATGCTGATTAGTGACTTGGTGACAACCCACAGAAGTCTAAAAGAGGGGATTTTATCTGACACTGGGAGGGGGGGAAATGAAGTGACTTCTTCAAATTTACAGGCCGTCTAAGCCTGCAAAATCATTAAAACAGAGGATTTCTTAAATTTCTATTGAAATAATTGAGCTATGTTTCTAATTTGTTCTTTTTTTTTCTTCCTTAACTGTTGAGGTGAAGGTTATGAGTTTGTTTAATAGTGGAAGCATCCTGAGAAAACCCCATATGTAAATATCAAGAATGTCAGTTATTTAGCATCTTTCATCATGGAGGATGGAGTGCTTTTCATACTTAATGTATTCAAAAGTAGTGACCTGCTCTTAATTTTAGCATGAATTTGAGACAGGGGATATTCAGGGGTGTAAAAAGGCAACAGTAGTCCTAGATTTCTGCTCCCTTTTTAATACACACAAAGAAACATACATATTTCTTAAATCTGAAGTCTGTATTGCAAAGCAAATGATGTTTCCAGCTTCAGCTGCTCTTAGGGTAGTCTCCTCCCCTGATGGAAAAGCCCCAGAAACTCTTTAGCTCAAATGCAGGAGATGATCAGTGAAGGGCTTCATTTTATCTCAGCCAAAAAATAGAAAATATTTTTGAGTATTAAAAGTCTTGAACAATGAGAGAGAATGGATCAGAATGGACAACAGTGTTCTGTCCTTTAAGCTCTATTCAAAACAATGAATAATTATTATACAATTTATTGCCCTTCATTTCCAGCTGGAGATGCTCCATGCACGATTCTCTGGGGCCTTAAGTCATGAACCTCCTGAGGAGGAGAAGCAGTGGCTTCCCACACCCAAGTGCTGCCCTCTTCTCCTGACAGAAAACACAACTGTGGAGTTGTGTAATGAACAATGGAGTTGGTTGGGTTGGAAGGGGCATGAAGAGTTACAGATCTGTTGAAGGTCCATGGGGTGGACATTTCCTTGACAAGTAGTCATACCTCATCATGTCACAGAATCATAGAATTGGTTGGGTTGGAAGGGGCCTTAATCATCTAGTTCTAACCCCCCTGCCATGGGCAGGGACTTTTTCCACTAGACCAGGTTTCTCAAAGCCCCATCCAGCCTGTCCTTGAACACTTCCAGGGAGGAGACAATCTACCATTTCTCTGGGCATCCTGTTCCAGTGTCTCACCACCCGCACAGTGAAGAATTTTTTCCTAATGCCTAATAAAATTCTACCCTCTTTCAATTTAAAACAGTTATCCCCATATCCTATCACTACACTCCCTGATAAAAAGTCCCTCCCCAGATTTCTTGTAGGCCCCCTTCAGGTACTGGAAGGCTGCTATAAGCTGTCCCCAGTGCCTTCTCCAGGCTGAAAGACCCCCAACTCTCTCAGCCTGCCCTCATAGGGGAGGTGCTCCAGCTCTCCACTGAGCTTTGTGGCCCTACTCTGAACCTGACCAAGCTGATCCCTGTCTTTCTTACCCTCGGAGACCCAGAGCTGGAAACAGTGTTCCAGGTGTGGCCTCACCAGAGTGGAGCCAGAGGGGCAGGATCACCTATCTCAACCTGCTGGTCAGACTTCTGCTGCAGCCCAGGATGTGATTGTTGTGGCAAATGATAGACAGATTCACTGTTTATGCATCCAAGGGAACAAATGTATCTCTTTTGGGGTAATGACTATTTCTAGATGTTGTCACATTTGTTGTTTCACGAGTTACTTGTCCAAACACTACCCTGTATTATTTTAAAAAATAAAATGAAAAAAACAGATTTAAGTCCAGTCTTTCTTTTCCTCTAAAAAACTGTGCTGCTGCTTTATCTTCTCTTTCTTTGTTGTTGGCAGTGACCTCTCTGGAAAGAAGTCTTCGATCTCTGGGGACCTCAAATGATACTCAAGAGCTGCAGGATGGACTGTGAGTTTGCTTTGAATTGCTGGAGACCTCTTTTTGTTCCAGCCTTTTCATATTTTTGCCTCATCCATCCTCTCCCTTTCTTCTGTCATCTTTTTATAGCTGGGCACATTCTTGTCAGGCTTACTTCATGGTTTTTTTTCTTTTGCTCAGTGATTAATGATGGTAGGACACGTATTGATTGTATAAAGCTTTGCTTGTGCTGGTTTCAGGTGGCAGGGAGTTGTAGGCAGATAACAGAAAATGATGGCCACAGTAAAAGAGGGGTTTTTGTGGCTGTGTATGCGTTGTTAGGTGGTGGTTGTTGTTTTAAAATATATTTTTAATGTGAAGCCAGACTAGGATGTTTACGTAGCTTTGTCCCCCTCCACTTGATGCTTTGAGAAACCATGAATCCAAGGCGGGGAGGGGGAGAGAAGGAGAAAGAGGATTTTACAGATGGAAGAGTGTGTTGTGGTGTTGAAATATGCATCACAGCATCATGTGACAGTGTTGAGAAAATGAAACTTGGGTTTCACTTGCAGTAGATACAGTTCATTAACTTCTGGCTGTGTGTACACACAAGCATGCACGGTTAGTTTTCATTGTATGCATGCTAATTAGAGAATTAAAATGGCTTTTCTGAATGCTGCACAATTTATTAAAGCTGCTTCCTTTAATGCAGCTTGCATGCAAAAATCAAGTGCTTAGGATGTGGCTCTGATTTGATGGGTAGGACTGCAGTTCCTCTGAACAAGGGGGAGAATTTGGGTTCTATTTCTTTATATTGGCTTTGCACACTGCAGTTTGCCTGATGGACTTGACTGACCTTCTCGGTGCAATATAAACTCTCAGCCTGATTCTCAGTCTCTCTCCTCCTCTCCAGCTATCATCAAGTGCATCAGATCTGCCTTAATTCTTATATACACTTGTTTTGCAAACTTGAGGATCAAAAATAGTAGCGGTAATAATAGCTAGAAGATTTGAAACTAAATTTAGGAGATCGGAGAGGATGTATGAGGAAAAAAGCTGGCTGTGGAGGTCGATGTAACCAGGAAAGATGTTTACATGTACAAAATTACTTGTAGCATAAACCACCGTAGTAACCACTAGAGATGCTCAACCCAGGAAAGCCTTTCTACTGTGCAGACCAGCTACTGTGCTAGCACTCCTAAACTATTCTTTTTTACATATATATATAAAAAAGAATCAATTCCTTGACTTTCAGAGCACTGCTAAAACATGCCTAGATAACTTTCTTCTTTCCTGAGCAGTTACATAAATAGATGTATAACGCACTAATTGCAATCATTATTTTTCATCTTGGAGTTATCATTAATTGTCCAGGTAGCTAAATGCAGATTATTTTTGGTTTTATTTTTACTGTGCTTCCCTGCCTCTGTCGTCAGCCCCAGAATTCCTCCAGCCTTCTCCTTCTGCCCTCCTGGTTCATGCCCTCAGGTGGTCTCTCCTGATTTCTCCCCTTGGCTTGTTGCATCTCTGGACTGAAGAGTTCGAGGGTGCCAAACTGAGGACCATCATCTCTTCTTCCATTCAATCTCTCCATTCTTTCATCTTGTCCTAACACTGATAGGTCCTTTGCATTGCCCCCTCTTTCATCACCTCTTTAATCACCAGAGGCATGCAAGCAGCCTTGAATGCTCTACAAGCACCTCTGCCTGTCTCTCATGAGAGCTGCACCAGCAAAAAGCAGCATGCTATGAATCACAGGAGCTGGCAGCGCATATATCTCTATGTTCAGGAGCAAGCAGAGGGTCAGCTCTTCAGGTGACACCTTTGGGGCAGTGTTTTCTGCTTCCCTGTCTGCAAATCATGTCTTAATCTTCCTCCTTTGCCACTTGACCCCTTTCCTTCAAAGGCTGATGCATGTTTCTCCTTGAACATCCTCTAACTTGGAAGATGGTTGGGGAGCAACGAGCAAATGTTTGGTAGATTCATAGCCTTGGCTATTAGTAAAATGATAGTGTTTGTGGTTATCTAGACAGGAAAACTGCCACACTTTCTACTTTCAGGCTAATAGAAGACTTCCACTCTGCCTAAAATGAGACTGTTGGGCAGGTGAGGGCAGGCAGAGTATTTGGGAATCTAGATTCATGGTGAACAGTGGTCCTGTCACATAGGACATTTAGCTATCATAATCTGTGAATTCAAAAGTATTTGCTTACCTAGCTGCAGAGTCCTGCTAAAACAGTAAAAAAAACAAAACTTGCCTGACTCCTTTTCAAATTCATGCAGACATTCTGCCTCTTACACACAAGACTCATAAGAGCATCATATGAGGGCAAGCTTCTTACTGTCAAATTGCAATGTTCCCTTTTCTGGAACAGTTTGTCTCCCTTTGATAGATGCGTCATTCAGAATAAGGACTGTGTCTGTGGCAAAGGAATTTGGGAGAGTTCATCCCAAATGGGGTGCCAGCTCTAGTCTGAGACAGACAGGGCTGCTGATGTTCGAGTAGGGTGGATAACCTTGGTGAAAGCTCTTCCCAGTGCCATCACAAATACCGTGCTTGGAGCTGGAATTTCCGGCAAGTGAAACTTAAGTGCCTGTGAGTAGTTTGAGGTGGAGTTGGCTGAATGCAACTGACCCTTGATTAACTGGGGAAGGAATGGGAGTAAAAGGGAAAAAAAGGTGCATAGACCTGAGATGGAGAGCTCAGGGCCAGTAGGTGATGCTGACAGCTTTCTCCAGTGATGGAGAAACACCTGGCTACAAACAGCTTGTGAAGTACTGATACATTGCAGGAAAAACCCTGACCTTTGCTTTAATAATCTAGACTCCTATAGCACTTATCTACCTCCTTAGCCAGAGGGTGTGGGATGAGGGCTTTCTCCACCATTAGGCACTGAAGGTAACCAGCTTTTAATTTAGGTAAATAAAATTAATTTGTCAGGTAAAGCAGTGTCCCCAAGAGACAATGAAAACCAGTCTCTATTCTTGTGTGTGTGTGTGTCTCTGGTTAGTCTCCCAACACCCTCAGAAATGAGGCTGGAAATGAAAGCATCCCTGTAACCTGGACAGTGCTCTCTGAGAAGTATGCTCCCTTATATCAGTCTTGTCCAATTTTGCTCATTACTGACCCGACAGTTGAGGGGTGAAGAATGCCTTTGCACAGCTGAAGACAGAGGCTTGGTTCCAGAGGCATCCACCTTTAAAAGTTACTGTGAGGATAAGGCTTCACTGTCTACCACCAGATATCTTTTTTCCTGAAAACAAAATTTAACAAATTCAGAAGTAGCATTTAAAAATTTTTTTTAAAGTCTTGCATTTTCTCAGTCTGACCCAGTCTTATTGTGATGTCAAGAAAAGGGGATCATGCAGGTTGCAAGTACCATTTGATGGCTACCTCAAAGCTGTGAGACTGAGCTTTTGGTGGCTTGAAGGGACCTTGATGCCCTTTCAGTAAAGACTGCTTGACCATAGCACAGATCCATGGCTCTCCAAACCAGGCTTCCTGCATTGCTCACCTGAGTGAGACGTTTCCCCTGTATGGGGCATCTGACCTTAGCTCATTGCATGTGGAAGGTCAAGAACAATATTGCATAGGGTTACAGTCATTGCTTACTACTTTTTTCATGTATATTTGGGATGTAGCCCCACTCTGTGGCAGTTCTGGATCTTTTACCAGTCACTAGCAGAAGTTTTTACCTTTTTAGGGGAGAGTTAAAAGATGGATATTTTGGGGGCTTTTATCCCTGATGAGATTTTTTTTCACTGAGCCTGTACTGCAAAAATGTGTTGATTTCTTCTAATTTGAGTAAAAGCCCAAATTTTAGTATCCACCTCCCTTCTCCCATCAGCATTAGTTTTTTACAAAATGTGTATGTTATTGAAGTACATAGAGGATATTTTTTTCCTGCAGCTGAGAGGGTTCAGCTCTACCTCTGTACAGTGTGAGAAAATAAAGCTGTTTTTCTGATGGAATTGATGCAGTAATCCTGGTTAAGATGGTGCATGGCAGAGAATTCCGATGGCCACAGCCTGGGTGTCCCATTTGAGCAGTACGAGTGGAGAGATACCCACAGAACGCTGATGCTGTTTTCTGTGTAATACTTGAATGACTTTATTAGGGCTATGTTGCAGAACTGATCATGGAGCAGCACTGCAAAGGAGTTCCAAAGGATTTTCCAAACAAAAAGTTTTGAGATCTGAGCTGCTTCAGGGTGAGACAAAAGCAACAGTCCTGGAAGAGGCCAAAAGTTCAACTTTTGGGTTGCTGCCTCTATGTGCCTTTTGGACAAGCATTCATCTCATAGGACACTTGCTTTCCCTGGGCATGCAAATTGTGCCAAAATGCATACATAGTTATCTGAGATTAGAGGGAACTTCATCTTCACTGTTCTACAGGCATTTTGCCACATCACCAGAACAATTTTTTGGGTGTGAATAAAATCACTTAATCAGTTTATTTTGCCATCAGATGAGCCAGAAATCAAGTCCTATCTGTGGCAAAGTGCTACAAATGTAACATAGGCAGGGTGCCCATGGGAGGAGAATCATCCCTGTCCATGCTTGAAGCCTCTATGAACAGAAAGAGTTAATGGCAATAGCTCTTCAGTGCACTCAGGCTCAGCCTTTGGTGGTTTGCTGGGTTTGTAGAAGCACTTTTGAAACACATTGACACTCAAGACATCATCATTAAGCCTGTGATGGGTTGGACCCAGCCATGGCTCTTTCTTGACACAGTTGTTCAAATCCCCTTCATTATGGATAAGACCCCTAAAGGGAGGTGTCTGCATGAGCTCAATCTATGGTATCAGTCAAACTATGGCTCATATTCATACCTTATAACTGTTGAAGCTGTGGAGATGCCCATCTGTGTCAGACACACAAGTGGGGCTGGCAGTTTTGGCCCAGTACTTGTAGTTCATTCTCTTCTGAAATAACAGCTGGCACACTAGGACATCTTGGGTGACGTTAGGTGTCCCCTGAATCAAAGGAGAGAATTGCCACTGGTAGTTTACCTTCAAGAGGAATGATTAAGGCAACTCAGTTTCTTCCTACCTAACATGCTACACTAACAAGCATAGTAACCCTTGGCTTTTTCAAGGGGTCCTTCGTACCTCAGCTGGACTGAAGACATCTTTGGACATATCCAGCCTCCCGTGTGTGTGCTCCAGGGAGGCTGCATGTTTGTCCTCATGGCTAGAAGCCTCACCAGCCTGCTGGGGAGGTGGATGAGTCAATGCCCCTGAACTTTTCCAAACTGACATGAAACAAAGGCTTTTTTCTCTGTTAGTTTTATCACTTATGTATATTTTTTCCTATCTTACCCTTATGTTTGAGAAGCTGGAGGTAGAACTTTAAATTTTTTTTGAAAGATTCTTTTAAAAAGGCTTTAATTCCTCTGGAATGCAGATTGATTTAGAGCAGAAAGATTTTAAAGTCATAATTCGCTGAAAGAAGATTTTTTTTCAAGTGAATCAGACAGAAGCTTTTAAGTGTCAGCGTGTTTAATTAAGGGTAGGATTTAATAATATTTTATATGGCTTTGTTATACTGCTTGTATAAGCTTGAAAAAAAAAAACAAACCAGATTTCCATAAATATTTTGAAATGTCATTTTGATTCTATTAATATGTTAAACCCTTCAAAGTAATACCTTCCCCGTTCAACTCAAAGCAGTCGGATTAACTTTATCTATCCTCCATTTATCGCTGCTGGCATCAATTTCTGACATGAAAAACCTTCTAGGTTTGGCAGTAAAATGGGTTGCCAGATTGCAACATTTGCATTTAACTGTATAATACACTTGCTGCATTAATAACTGTATTTATGTGACAGATCTCACCCTTAAGAATCCCAGAGCTCTAGATATATGACATCTCTGTGACAAATGACAAAAGCTGGTGATGAACTGCAGAACTCTCCAATGATGATAAATTCATCTGCTTTTCACTACCTTCCCTACTTAGAGTGGTCCTTGGAGTATCCTTTCACATGCCTGAACAGTTTCTAGTGGTCACTACAAATCAGTCTCACAGAAACTTCTCGTCATTGTTTTCCTCCCAAACTGCCCTTGTCAGAAGTCTGAGGATGCCAGAAAGCTTGGTCAAAGGAATAGCAGCATTTTCCTACATCAAGATAGCCTTTGGAAGTAAGCTGTGAATTTTAGGCCATAAAGTGATGGAGCAATGATTAGTTTGTGGCAAGTGATGGATCCTCCAGGAGGTACAAGTTTAGAGAAAAGGAAGGATGGCATCTTGGGGGACAACCAATTATCTCCTCTTGAAGATCTCTTACTGTCACTGCTTCTAATGTCATTTTTTTCATGCTCACATGTCTCAGTTCACTTTCTGATCTCTTGGTGTCATGATGAGTCAAGGCAAGATGACCATAGGAGGCCACTACCTTGTGGTTTCTTTGCAGGTGAAAACTGAGTTGCATAGGAGCCTCACCCTTCCCACATTCTTGTTCCCATCCTAGTTTGCAGATATGCCCATCAGGTTTAGGTCTAGCTAGTTAAACACCATGGCTGTAACATTGTCAGAGGAGGTGAGGAACAGGAGAAGTTGGTTATCACAGATTTTACTCCAAGGAAACAAGTTCTGCAGTAATGTCCCACAGCCCTTATGCCAATCAAAGCATGGCTCTAGGTAAACAGAGACAAGTGTTGTCTTCTACCAGTGACTAGATAGTGTAAAAATAAACCTCCCTGTTCCATGCACTCTTTTTGTTTTGGTGCCTCAGGTGAAGAGTGTATGCTTCTATTTTGGAAGGCAACTGCATCCTTCAGCAAACACGCTGTTTGTAGCCAGAAATTTTTTACACTACCAGAAGCGTAGCTGGATATTGCTGTGTGTAAAAATACCATCGTGCTTGGTCTTTTCATAAATTTATTCTAAGATGCTTATCTGGGAAATGCTAAACTCACACTGATTTAATTTTTTGGTTTATGGGTGACAGTAGGAGGAATAAATAAATAGAATAAACCACTCCCTTGCTTTTCATCTGTTAGACCACTGTGATAGCAGCAATACAGCAATGCTTTTGTTATTTTTTTCAGAAGCATTTTTGAGCTTAATCGCTGGAAAATATCTAGATATTCTCTCCTATTATTACCCAAAATACTCCCTTTTTAGTTTTGGGTTTACTTCTTTTGCCATTCTCAGGTGTTAGAAATGAAATGTGGTATTTTGACTATGTGAAAGTTTGGCATTTTGCATCAACAGAAGGAAATTCATCCTCCCTCACCTTGAAAAACAAACCAGCTCAAATATTTTACCTCTTTCTCCCACAGATTCAGTGAAAGCAAGAGTTCACAGTCTCTCACAGGGCAAATATTTTTTTATTTGGGTTGAAATATCCGTGGGCAGGAAGTTTAACAACTTGAGGTCCCACCCACTTGGGTGGACTTGCCTCTTGATTTGTTAAGTGAAAGTTTTGTAAACTTCTTTAGACCAAAAAAAAACCCACAAAAATAATAATCCTGGAGGGTTGAGAGGACAGCTGGGTGTTTATGGTAAGTTTTTATGCTCATAGTTACAGACTGAGCAATTCAGTTCATATTGATTGACTGGAGGGACCTGTGGGATGAAGTTTAATAACTCCTGTGTGCAGGCATGGAGTGTGTGGTTGTCAGGGATGAGCATCCTTCATGCCATGGAGTCCTTCAAGGGTCTGACATGCTAATCCAAACTTGCTAATGTTTATTGTAATGATTCTATTGGCTTTGTGTAAGGGTTCCTTTATTCTCTGAATCTTACACTGGCCATAAAGCCAGGAGCAGTGGTCCTATCAATGAGAATGATGTTTGTTGCAATCTGTGCCTTTGGTCGATCCATTCAGT
>VWZY01012417.1:333318-374961 GCA_013399075.1 Chloroceryle aenea
GGGGGGGGGAGAGTAGGTTCTAATCTAAGAAGAGGAGAAGGATCTGCTGAGGCATTTTTTTGCTGAAGAAGTCATGTGGCTTGATAATATCACTGCATTTTTTTACTGCAGTGCTCTAATGGATGGTTGCTTTTACACCATAGTCAGTCATGGCTGTAATAAAGCCTCGGTGCAGAGGCATCCATTCCTCCTTCCATTGGAGGAGGCACCACCCGGGGGTAGTCAAACCTTTGTGCATTTTGGATGTTTTAACTGAGTAAGGAGATGGCTTTTTTGGTCAAGTAACATTTCTATGGAGCAGTAGTGGGAGGTCGGAAGGAAATCTCTTGGGGACTTGGGCTTAAACCTTGTTTGAAGTGGAACTAGATAAGCCAGATAAGGATGATCTTTGGGAAAAATGTCTTAGAGGAAGAGAAGTGAATAATGTTAGATGAAGACTAGAAACAAAAAAAAATACCCAAAACCAGATAAGCTGAGACTGCATTAAAATTATCATTTCTTTAAAGCAGCATTGACTGGTTGTTAGTAATGTCACAGCTTTTGGAATTTAATATGTGACTTAGCAGATTTATTCCAGAAAATGCTTGTGATCAGCCATGAGTCTACAACCTCCTCTTGAATATCAAAGCTGAAGGTCAAGTGTTTGACAAGCATGCGTGGTTTAGTTTGAAAAAAAAGAAAAAAACCTATCAACCTCAAGGGGATTATACATGTTTACCAGGACATTTTATATTGCTGTTTCCTTATATTCTCACAAAACATGGCTTCAGTTTGTACAGGGGGAGCTTGCCCCTTCACATCTTGTGATCTTCATGCATTCAGTCTTGCAGAATAATACACAAGTAATGTCATGGTTCTAGCCTAGATGGCAATAGGAAAAGGGGAATTTTCCTTCTAGATTTTAGGTAATGGGGCGGGGGAAATCTTTAGTTCCCTGGTATGCGTCCCTAGGGATTAAACTAGCTGAGGAGGAATTTTCATCTTCCTTTAAGTGTTACTTTATTAATGTTAATACTGGTGTGCCCGGTGATAGGATGAGAGGTAACGGTAGCAAGGGGAAAGGCAGGAGGTTCCACCTCAACATGAGTGAAAACTTATTGTGAGAGTGACAGAGCCTGGAACAGGCTGCCCAGAGAAGTTGTCGAGTCTCCTCTGGAGACCTTCAAGACTCACCTGGATCTATGCCTGTGTGGCTTGCCCAAGGTGATCCTGCTCTGGCAGGAAGGATTGGACTCGATGATCTCCAGAGTTCTCTTCCACCCTCTGCATTTCTATGGTTCTATAAGTCCAGAAGGTTAAGACTGTACATGTGACCCCCCTGCACTTTGCAGCAGTAAACAGTTAAATAAAGTTTGTGTGTTTGAGGATCAGGAGTGCTGTGCCATTTTGGTCCCATGGCAACAACCACATAACAAAAGGTGCAGGCAAAGAAAACCAACTTCTTAAAGTACTGAAAGCATAGAGCATTTCGTAAGTCTTTTGTTTCAATTGTATTTCTCCTTTTCTTTCTCTTAAGCTGCAGGAGAAGGTAACTCTGTGCCAAAGTGTTGTCTAACACCCTTTTAGATGGTGTTAGAAATGGTAATATCCTCTCTTTTGGATGAAAAATGGAGAAATCTGTTGCCTTGAGAGGAGGTGATTGTGGCTGGAGTCCAGTTTTGCTTCTTGGAGGCAAAACCTGGGGTGAGTAAAAATAAAAATATAGCTGGAGAAGAAGGAGCAGCAAGCAGCTTTTGTTTCTGGTGCTGATTCCTGAAAGGTGCAAGCTGAAAAATCCTGGCTATGGTCAAAAATAGTGTATAGCTGATTGTGCTGTCTAGTAAGTTTGTACCACCCCTGAGTCAAAAGGCTACTTCTAGATGCCTTTTCAAGCACAGCTTTATGCAGGACTTCAGAGGAAGCTGGTTGAGATGACTAAGCAAAGATGTAAAAGAAAAGGGGTGATAACAGTTTGCCATAACTTCGATCAATGCAAACAATGCTGCCTATGGGGTGGGGGGTACATGCGATAAATCAGTAACTCATTGATGTGAATCTGTCCCTGGTGGAAGGAAGGAGATGAGAGCAGAAATATAGCCTTGTGTTGTAGATACAGGTGCAGATTCAGCACCTTGAATACTGTGTTCAGATTTGAGCCCTTCGCTACAAGGACATTGAGGTGCTGGAGTGTGTCAGAAGAGCAACAAAGCTGGTGAAGGTTCTAGAGCGTGAGACTTAAGAGGAGGCTCAGGGGAGACCTTCTCACTCTCTACAGCTCCCTGGAAGGAGGTTATAGTGAGGTGGGGGTTGGTCTCTTCTCCCAAGTAAGAAGTGACAGGACAAGAAACAATGGTCTCAAGTTGCACCATGCGAGCTTTAGATTGGATATTAGCAAAACCTTTTTCATCAAAAGCATTGTCAAGCTCTGGAACAGGCTGCCCAGGGAAGAGGTTGAATCACCATCCCTGGAGAGATTTAAAAGATGTTTCACCTAGGGACATGATTTAATGGTAGACATGGCAGTGCTGGGTTAATGGTTGGACTCAATGGTGGTGAAAATCTTATCCAAATAAATTATTCTATAGTTCTATGGTTTTAGGACAGTGCAAACTCGCCTGAACCAGAAGTGGGGGTTATGTTATCAGAGAGTGGTGCTGATGTGGGTTGGGTACTGTTAAACTATGGATGGACTCCCAAGTACTGTGAAGAGTTTCATGAAATCAACATTTTGAAGTCTTACTGCTTATGTGCAGGATTGCAGTATTTGCCCATGTGAAGTCCTAACTGAACCTGTTCCCTTTAAGGATAATTACCCAGTAACAAAGTCTAATGCCTTAAATTTGTTGTGTGTTTAGGGTACTGCACATGATTGCAGTAGATATTATATGGCAAGGTTAGAGATAAAACCATCTGAGATGTTTCAACTGGTGCTGATGGATCATTTCCATACATTGACCATTTAACCATCTGATCTAGCAGATTGCAAATGGGATTTAATATGGGTTAGTATTGGCTGCTGAGATGTTTGAGAAGGTGGGCAAAAGAGCAGTTATTTACCAGAAAGCAGGTTACAGCTGCAAGTGTACAGGAGGTTTAGATTATAGGGTTGATAAAGCTCCTCAGCCTCTCCAGCTTGATTGTGTCTGGAGTAGAGGGAATATCCAGCTATGTCACGTTGTCTGAAGAACATAAATGAAATAAAGTAAGATTATTGAGTTGCTGAGCATGGCAAATTCCCCCAAGCCCCGTAGAATAATGTCTTCTAGCAATGCTGTATAGTTTATAAAGGTCAGTTTGCAGTTCAATTACAAATTGAGGTTTAAAGACTGTAAAGGACATGGGGAAAAAAGTGATTTTTTTTTTTTTCTTTTGTAATTACCTCTTGGAATGCTGATAATATTTCAGAGTCATTTGTAAAAAGATTTCACAGTACTATAGCAACAGGCATCTTAAGTGCCTCAGTAGAAATGCTGAAAATCTAGGTCCTTATTTTATTTCTCTATTTTTCATCCAGAAAAAAATAAGCTTTGTGAATTTTTAAGGTTTTACATTGAATTAATGGGAAGCAATCTTGTATGAAAGGTTCAATAAAATAGCAAACAAAGTTTAATTAAGCACATGCTACAGATTTTTTTCTTTTTATTTTTTTTCTATCCTTTTTTACAGTATTCTGGTGGTTAATCATCTTTATTGAACATGATTTCACACATTACTGGGAGTTCAGGGTCTTTGCATCCTGGTTAAATCTAGAGTTGACTGGGATGTCCAGATAAAAGGTTTTCAGCAATGAGGAAATAACCAGAAAGAGGAATAACCTTTTTCTCCTGTATAGATAAGACTGGAACAGGACAAAAAATGTTAGTTTTAAGTAGGTGAGTGGGTGTCTGTGTATTTTTGAGTCCCTCCCTTACTAGGGATGGCAGGAGTCCTGTAGCCCTATGTACATCTCTTCTTTTTCATGGCTATGCTAACAAGCCACAAAAAGAAAAAGCTGAGTCACAGGGTAAGGGTTACTACATTATGGAGCCAGACAGTGCTAATTATGGCACTGGAAGGTGAATTTGAGTGGATCCAGTGAAATTATTGCATTTCTCAGACTTTTTTTCCTCTCTCTCTTGACACACGTGCTGCAGTCTATTTTATGCATGCCTTCATTCAACCAATTATGCCCAAGAGATGGACAGTTAAAAAAGAATCTGTTTTTACAAGAGCACTGCTGCCTCTGACATTTTATGTGCCATAGTGGTTTCCTACATAGGGGAGGAAGATGAGGAAGGGAAATTGGGTGTCATAAGGAAATGAAAAAAAAAAAGCAGATGTTCTTCTTGAAAGCTGTTGGCTGTGTGTTTGCCTCCTGAACTGCCTGGCTCTGTTTAAACAGCAAAATGTTAGACAAATGGATTGACAGCAGGATTGATAGGAAGCTGGTCTCTGCAGTTTGCTGCTGATACTCTCGGGATGAATGGTTGGGTCATGGCACTGGGGATGTTTTTGGGTGTCAGACTGGGCATGTGCCACTCAATACAGTTCCTGCAGTAGGCACACAGCCTCTGAGAGGAGTCAGGATGCTTCTGCCAGTTATACCTCTGGAAAAATGAGGGAGGGATGCTTTGGTGGAGGTGGTGGATTTCAGATCTGTGGCTTTCCCTGTAGTGCCTTGAAGGAAATATCATATTGCTACATTGCAGAGAAAAGCCCAAAGATGTAGGGCAATATTTGTCATGTACTGTCATGTATTTTCATGTATCCAGGATTCTCTGACTTGGGGGCTGGCATGTGAGACAGCTTAATGCCTGGAACTGATCTCAGCTCTCACAAATGAGTCTAAGCAAAAGTCAGGGCCAAACCCACCTGTTTCCTGTAATACATGTCTTCCCGCTGGGATTTCTTCTTTAGGTAGCTGTGGGCTTTTAGATTACATCTCTTCCCAAATCTAAGCTCGCTTGCACACTGAGCCAGGAGAATTTGGGAGATGGGGTATAATGTTGCCACCCAGTAATCCTAGTCACACTCATAGAGCTGAGCTCTGGCCATTGCCTTGGAGAGAAGTGCTCCAAGTGCACATCACATATGCTGTTTAGTGCTTATTAGTCACGGACAAGGAAATGTCAGCTGTATTTCATCCTAATTTTTATGACTCCACTGGGACTCAGACCTTTCTGCTCAAGCAGTGTAACCAACAAGCATTCATTTAGCATTTAACTAATTTTTTCCAAGTACATAACTATAGATAAACTATGTAAGTATGTGTATATGTGTGTGTCTAGGGATACTATGCAGACACCCTTACATAAACATGCAAAACACTTTATTAGCTATATATACACCAACAGTTTTGCACACAAACACAATTTTGTTGTGTTTCCAAACGTCTTGTGTGTTGACATGTGGGGTATCTGTCTGCCACACAGATGCATGAATTGAGATATGGAAGGAGATGAAATGCAAAAAAAATAAGTAAAGGGATTTGGGATTTTAATTTCTCTAAACCCCCATTCAGCAGCTGTCATTTAAGGAACATAGGTTTGTGGCCAGTGGAGCAGTACTGTGCCTAATTCTGCTGCAGTAGGTCATGCTGTTGCTGAGGTTTCCTCTTTCTCTGTCTTGCAACAAACAGGTAACATATATCATAAGAAAAGCTAGAGATCACTATGTGGATAAACGGGTTATACAGCCATAGTTGACACCTCCTCTTCCCGTTCAAATGTGCAAAAATCATTAAATACTGAATATCTTAATACTGAGATCTTCTCTCATTCAAGACTGCTGACCATTTTAGTTGTTGTTTAGAAAGGAGTGTGTACAATACTTTCCTCACACTTGTCAACTGGCAGGATGATGGATAAAGAGAGAAAAGAGATGCTTATGCTTGCTAGTGATGCTTGTATCCAACTAAAGGCAAAACACATTATATTTGCTTGTGAAGATATGCCTTAATCCAGCTGCTAGATCATAGCTATTGTGCAGCTCTTAGAAAGCCCGAGCATCTCTTACTGCAGTTGTCCAGATTTCCTTTTCAGAGAAAGTACATCTTCCCTAGACTGGTCTGAGCAATTTTTCCCGTTTACCCATCCAAATAACATAAGCAAAGCCATATATGCACCTGCTTCCCTCTCTGTGTTCAGCAGGGGCTGCAAGATAGAGGGTGCTGGAAAGATCTGGTTTATGCATGAGCTGCTGTGCCTGCTCAGCAAAAGGAGATTATTCCTGTGCAGATGGGTAGTGTTACTGAAAAGTGCACCTTGGTGGCTGGCATCTCTTGTCTCTTCCCTCGGTATTTCACAGGACTCGAGGCAAATGACAAGTAACTCCAAGCAAAGTTATTTATTGCTGTGTAATTGGATGGAGTGTACATCTTTGTTTAGAGGTTTGGAGCTCATAGGGAATTTTGTCTTGGACTGTTTTCAAACTGATCTTTTTCCTAGATTTTTGAGGGGGGTCAGAGTGGTTAAGTTTAAGATGTCTTTGTTGGCTCAGCCCTAAGGTCTTACTTTTTCTAAAGCATTTAGAAATTATTCAGTGCAGATGAGGGTTAAAGAAAAAAGCAATGAGAATGAAGGTGTGTACCCAATTGCTGGTTCCACTGCCATATAATGCAGGATGCTCGGCACAGTTCACCAGAAGCAGTCCTTGCTGGGTTGGGGCCGCATCTGCTGCTTTTGCGTGTTGATTGACACATGAGTAGGAGCACCTATGGAGTCAGATGGAGCATAACAGGAGCCAGAATATACCCAAATAACATCAGGGTATAGCAACTTGCTCACCCTATCCCCTGCCAAAAGAAAATGTAAAGAGAAGGGTTATAACCAGGCAAACCTACCAACTTATATGTGAATATTGCCCCAGAAAGGTGACTTCATTTGAGTATCTGTTTCTGGCGTGACATTCCTCTCTGGGGTTTCTCTGTACAGACAGTGTCTTATTAACATTAGTATGAGCTGTTGGACCTATCAAGAAAATGCGGTAGCTTAATAAATGATGATACAGGCAGCATTTTATTCATAAATGATGGTGCGGATGGAGGCACAAAGAAGGGAGTAGGAGCTGAAGGAGGCATTAAATCTGGCATTTGTAGAGTGGGAAAATCATCAGCATGAGGGGGAGCTGGAACATGATGGACTGTTTATTGTGAGAGAGGAGAGATTTATGACGAGCATGTGAACGGCTCACTATTTTCCCCATTGCCTCCTGTTTTCATGAAGGAATAGAGTTTCTAACTGAAATCAAAGTTTGCCTAAGCAAAAGCAAAAACACTGTTCAGAGCAACAAGGAAAAATAAATAACATAAGTAAAGAACCTCATATTACATTTTAAACTACCCTTGGCACAGTGTAAGATGATTGTAAAATTGCAAAGATGCCTGGAAAACACAAGCTCTGAATAATTCCTGGGTGAAATGAAGAGGAGGATTGACTTCAAAAGAATGCTATATATAATAAAGTTGAGTAACAGAGAGAAATCTGACTCTGTCCTTCCATGTGTACCCACAAGCAGTCACATTTGCTTTTTTTCTATGACCTTTTTCCCCTCCTCCTTCAGTTGGCTGAACAAAAATTGTTGCCTTTCTCCAGGACCTTTCTTGCCTTATGCAAATACGACAAAACAGCTTTTATAGCCCAATGCCTTCCACCTTGGTGAATACAGTAGCACATCTGCCTTCATCTACCTGCCTTACCATTTATATCCTGTGCATCCTTATTTATTAGAGTTGTCAACGTGCTTTATTTTCCTGTGCGCCCTTTTTGATGGTTTCCTGACCCAAAGATGCAATATATTCATGTCTTACAGATCTCTTAATGAAATGCCACTTTCATGGGTGCATTAGTTCCCTGTCACCAGTGATGACTAGTTTTATAAATGGTTGACTTAACTAAAGCTTTATGATCTGATCAAAGTATATGCACATATCTGTCTGCTCACCCGGGGTTTGTATTTGGCCATGGGTATAGGTTAGCAAGGTGGTTCTGGATTTAACAGGCTTGAGAAAGATGTATTCTATTTGTAATGAGTTGTATTTTTTCTTCAGTTGTGGGTTAAGGTTTTTTGTGGGTTTGTTTTGTGGTTTGGTTTTTTTGGGTTTTTTTAGAACTGGAGTAATTTTTAATCCAATTTACTTCTCACAGCTGTGATTACTCAATATGGGGAACAACAGAGAATGATTATTTTTACTCTTTTTTTACACTATTTTCCCTTCAGTTTTGTGTTATTAGCATATGGCTGCAGACTCTGAGCTGGGTGTATTGCAGAATGTTTAACTCTGACTGGGGAAATCTAGATTGGTGAGAATAAGGACAAACAAAAACACCCCAATGTGGAATCTTTTCAGTTTACCTGTGAAGGCAGCAGACTGGCCTCAAGGCCACCCCAACACCCATTTTATTCAGGGGAGAAGTATTAAGAAAAAAAACCTCTTCAGTACCTCTATGGTACTGGGAGGTAGTAAAGTCTTTCCTCTCTTTAACCTCATGCTTTAGTGTGTCTTTGTGTATATCTCAATTATTTTATGTATTAAACATTTTATAAAAATATTTTAAAAATGCTGCAGTGGGAAATCACCAATTCAGTGTCACCACCTTCCTTCTTGCTCTTGAGTTTTCAGAGAGAAACGGAGGAGCCCTGACAAATCTGTGCCCCTAACAAAGCACGTAAAACCAACACTGATTCAGGCTTTAGGCTTTTAGATGATGTTGAAAATTCCCTTTTTAAAGATGCAAGCACAACAGTCTACGTTATTTTATCTGTTCACTCTCCAAGCACCTTTGTGAGGGGAAAACAGGAACGCATGGGTGAAGGAGGACATGTGAAGCCTTTTATCCCTCCCTCTGCTCATTCCAAACCGCCAAATTTGCCTTCTGACCAGAAACCATCACCGTATTGTTAGTTGACTAAAAAGAGGAACTTCTTTTCCCTGTTGTGCCAGACCTCACAGGGGCAGAGGTGCTGTGGGAGGGGGTTGGGTGCCCGTTGCATTAGACTCCAGCAATGAGGTGCACAGTGGGTGTGCAGTGCTCCTTAATGTGTTAATTAGGGGCTGCCTGATTTAAATACTTTTTAAAAGGCTTGCTGTCGTTTATTGGCTTGTTTATTAATTTGCTTTGATAAATTTACCTGACTAGTTGGAGAATGTGCACAGCAAAAGGATTGTGTGGCTGCAGGGCTTGCTGGGGTGTCTCTGCTATTAAAAGCAAGACTAAACAAAAAAAACAACAAACAAACCCAAGAAAACAAAAACAGAAACAGAAACACACACACACAAAAAAAAACAAAAAACAAAACACAAACCCAAGAACATTTAATCTGAGAAATTAAATAACAACAGGCAATAAATGCTCTATAAAAACAGAGGGGATCTATCTTTCAGCCCGGGCTTAATTTCAGTCTTTTGATTTGAGTCCCAGGATAAAGCCCTTGGTTCTGGGTGAAATATTTCATGTGAAGTTCCGAGCCTAAAATAATTCATCACGGCTTAAGCATATGGTTTGGCACATACCTAAATTTATCTCTGTCCTGTCTCCATTGTGGTGATGTCCAAGCTCCTGATACTTATTATGGTTTTACTCAGCAGTCCTTTGACGATCAAAATAAGGTATGTAAACCCCCTACTATGTTAACTTCATGGGAACAGCTGTAATAATAAGAATGAGAAAGATCACTCAGTCTGAGCCACCTTCTTCCTCACTAACCACTTGTCTGCATGGTTGTCTCCCAGTTCCCACTCCTCTCTAACACAAAAGAGCTTCCAAAACAAAGGAATTTGCCCCACAGGTTTTCCCTTCTTAATTATGTTATCACAGAGGTGCTGCTTACCTCGGCCTTGGTCAGAGGTGGGTCTGAGTTGGAGACAGGGGAGATTCTTTGAAGCTTCTTACAGGAGCCATGCCAGTAGCCCACTGCCTCACTAGCAAAACCCTGCCAGACACAAACCCAACACGTTAGGTCATTGGAACTGCAACTAGAAGGTGGTGTGAAGGCAGAGGAGGGAAGGAAGTTGAGAGGAAGAAGAGCAGGCAAGAGGTGGATGCTGTGTGCTGATTTTCCTGCATGAGAGCCAAGTTTTCACAAATGTGTTGCACCAGCGTATTTGATATCTGCTTGTAGTTTAGCAGCCAGCTCTATCTGCTCCTGTGAATGATAGACAGGGATGGTTGCAAAGCCCTGAAGAACCTGGTGTGTCTTTGAATCTGAGAGCTCGACGAAGTGACCAACAGTGATGCCATCCAATCTAAACTATTCCATGATTCCAAGATAAAGTATTGAGTACCAGTATTTTCCTTTGAGGTGTCATCTCTGTCACCCATACGCATGGACAACTATAGTGCAGAGAAGCTCTGTCACATGGAATTTGATGAGGTGACCTTAATAGAAGATTTTCTTGACCAAAGGGTTATACTGATCAGTTGTGTCTGAGGTATGGAAACAAAGCTGCAGCCAGAATTCTGTGGATGACTAAAGATTATTTGGAACTTCAAACTTTGCAAAGCTATTCAGTCCTCCTGAGTAAGTTCATACAACTCATTGCTGTGCTGTCTAACCCTTGTTAAAATTCTCCGTGTGGATGACGATGGGGAAGGTTGTTGAGGCACCGTAAAGATGGACACAGGCTGCGTTGGTTTTGATGACAAATTTTGCTCCGGATTTACTTGGAATTTTGTCAAGTTGTAATGATGCATATGGTGAACCTTGGGTACAAACTACTGGAAGGTGAAATAATTAAGCATACTTGGAAAGGTTGTCATGTTCAACTAGCAATAATACAGCTTTAATTTGGTTTATCCCCATCCTTCTCTTGAGCATTCAGCTTTGTGCTTTCGTGTGATTTGTCCCACCTTCCCCCACTGGGTTTTGCCTCTGCTTTCAGAAATGGCCAGGAGAGGTAAGATGATGGAGATGACTGATGGGGGTGTCTGGGGTTTGGCAGTAGATTGCTTCTCTCTCACACACAGCTGCTCATTCACCTCTCTTTTAAGTCAGCATCTGACTCCTTCGCTTCTCCCAAACAGCACCCTCCAGAAGGAAGAGTCTCTCCTCGGTCTCTCTGCTGTCACCACCAGCTGATGCTTGTGTGGACAGGCTTTCGCTTGTTCTATTTTCTTTTTCCTCTGAAGTCTTCTGGAGTTTCCTTCATTTTTTGATTTTTCTTCAAAATCCTCCTGTATTTCTTGATTTACTCCAGAGGATCTTTCAGTGTCCTCCCCTGGGACTTTTGACTGCCCTGGCACTGAACTGAACTATTAGGAAGTTATTAAACTAATGGGAGTTAAAACATTTTGTCTTTCTCTGCCTGGCAGGGTGGTATTCAAACTCTGTATAATCATCTGCACACACTGAATCTTAAATTTCATATAAAAATATCATTTGTTAATTAGACTTTCTCTGTCACGTACATTAGACTAATGCTTGCGGCTCATTACTTGTCTGAGGACACTCTGGCTGGTGATCAATCACTTTGGGATGCAAATGGGTTTGTGATGACTGACCTCCATAATCTAGTTTTTGAGGGATATGGGAGGAGAAGGCTTTTCCTCTCCAGGGGCTACTTGAAAGCAAAGTTTGAACTAATGTGATGCTGGACTGAGCCCTGGTGTGGATTCACAAAAGACAAATAGAATGGTGTTGATCTCTGGAGAGAATGGAAGAGGGATGCTTCTGTGACTCAGTCACTGTGGCTTTTTCCATGAAATGTCTCTTAGTGAAAACGCAGATTTCATAAAAGCTGTCTCCAGGCATGTGACTGTTGAGCTGCACCTGAAACAAGCCCTGTAGGCTGAATGAAGCTCCTCCTCAAGTAGAGCTTTTTTGATTTGAGAGAGAGTGATGAGGATCCAGCCTCTGAGGATTTAACATGTTCAGAGTGGTGAACACGGCAAAGGAAAATCAAGAGGGCTAAAGCTTCGGCAGCTGTGGTTGGTTGCAGCTGGACATTTCCATGGCACCTCTCACCATCTTTCACTTCCTTGAGGGTTGTAAGATACCGTGGGCAGGCAGTTCGTGATAAATTTTGTGGCTTATCTGAAATGCCAGGGTTTTATGACCTCGACTGCCTTTCGGACACCAAACTGGAGGTCCTCAGCATGCCATGCCTCTTCTCTTCCTTTGATGCACTGCTGAGACGTGTTGACATCCACACTTCTTGCCTTGACGCCCTCCTGTGCAAACTGAAGAGGGGAGAAGGCAGTGAGGGGGACCTGTGTGTTGTGCAAATGAGCTTCCTCTGCAGAGCCTCAAATTAGAGGTGTTTTTACATTTTCTTTCTTGTATTAATAGAAAGAAATATAACAGTCCTGATGCTGCGTGTGTTAGCAGCCTCATGCTGGATTTGCAGAGCAAGTAAAAAGTACCAGTTTGTGCTGGGTGGTATAAAATAAGGAGGAGGAGGAGGAGGACAGTGGTAGTAGACCAAGATTAGGCTTCACGTTGAAAGGCAGGTATTTCAGTACAGTTTTCCTACTGTTCAGTGGGAGCTGGTCTAGCTCACACTGGATATTAAAGAGCTGATGCTGCTTTCATTGGGCTTGTAGGTGGAGTTAGCATCTTTTATTGGACCAAGTGGTAGAGTTGGAAAAATAAATGATCTTTCTTCAGAAGTACAAGAGCTGTCTTGTAAGCCTAATGAATCTTTGTGTCGATAAAGATCATAGAATGGTTTGGGTTGGAAGGGACCTTAAAGATGATCTAGTTCCAAACCCCCCTGTCATGAGCAGGGACATCTCCTGCTAGGCCAGGTTGCTCAAAGCCCCGTCCAACCTGGGCTTGAACACTTCCAGGAATGGGAAATCTACAATCTCTCTGGGCAACAAAATATTAATGAAAATGCTTTCTTAGGTATGTTCTCAGGCCATCACAACTACAGCAACTTACTACTTGTTACCCTGGGACAGGAGAGAGATTGTCTGGAGTATTCTAGGAGAAAAACTGCCTTTTTCTGCAAGTACTTGGGACTGTTGTTTTTCCCAAGTGGGACTACATTGCAATTCCACTTGGGCTGCAGGACATCCCTTTGGGAAAACCTCTGCTTGTAAAGTACTCTGCAAATACATCCTTCAAAAGAAGTATAACTTATAGGATGGGNCTACAGGACTTGCCCTGATGCTTTTCTTCCTATTGAAGAGCTAGCAGGAAAGTCTAAAAGGTGTCTTAGCTCTCCTTAAGCACCATGTGATGGGAGAAGCAGATGATTAACCTTAAAATTTGTTCTCAAAATGAACAGCAAATTGCTGGCAAAAGGCTCTCTGTGGATTAGCAGGTCAGTAACATTAGCACTAATGTGCATCTACACACCCATCCCCAGCAGTGAGCAGAGGTGGCACTTACGTGGCTGGTGATTGCCAGCAGAAAAGGAAGAGTAGATGACACAGGAGCTCCTTTCGCAGATAGCAAAACTTAGAGGTTTGGGGAGGCTGTAAGAGAAGGAAAACAGCATTGGACTTGTATTTGTAAAGGTGGAGGAACTGGAAGCTTTGGTTTTGGTAGCTTATATTTCTTTGTGTTTTTGAAAGGATTTCCCCGAAGAAAGGTTTTTGGTTGGTTGATTTAGGACAATTGAGAAGAGGTTCAGGACACTCGTTTGCATTCACTTGCAGCCAGCTCTGGTGGCTGGAGATGTCACTCTCCCGTGTCTCATTTGTCCCATGCTGGGGTCAAGGCTGACAGCGNTGATGCTGCTTTCATTGGGCTTGTAGGTGGAGTTAGCATCTTTTATTGGACCAAGTGGTAGAGTTGGAAAAATAAATGATCTTTCTTCAGAAGTACAAGAGCTGTCTTGTAAGCCTAATGAATCTTTGTGTCGATAAAGATCATAGAATGGTTTGGGTTGGAAGGGACCTTAAAGATGATCTAGTTCCAAACCCCCCTGTCATGAGCAGGGACATCTCCTGCTAGGCCAGGTTGCTCAAAGCCCCGTCCAACCTGGGCTTGAACACTTCCAGGAATGGGAAATCTACAATCTCTCTGGGCAACAAAATATTAATGAAAATGCTTTCTTAGGTATGTTCTCAGGCCATCACAACTACAGCAACTTACTACTTGTTACCCTGGGACAGGAGAGAGATTGTCTGGAGTATTCTAGGAGAAAAACTGCCTTTTTCTGCAAGTACTTGGGACTGTTGTTTTTCCCAAGTGGGACTACATTGCAATTCCACTTGGGCTGCAGGACATCCCTTTGGGAAAACCTCTGCTTGTAAAGTACTCTGCAAATACATCCTTCAAAAGAAGTATAACTTATAGGATGGGAAATCTAAAGCAGATTTTAAAGCTGTGAGCATGTCAGCTGGAAGTATTGTATGCTTCTCTTCTCTGGGACTATGTAGTTGAAGCCAAGAGGAATAATAGGACAATAAGTCACTGGGAGCATAGATTATCTGAGGGAGGACAGAAAATAGTCTCATGGTAAATGGCAGAGGGAAAAAACAACAGGCAATCCTTGCTCTATTGAGCAGATATAGCTAAGGTATGTTTACAGGGAATGATGACAGATATAATAACCAGTTACAGCACACTCCTGGGTATGAGTCCCTCAGTCGAACGTCACTGGGATATTAAATGGTGGAAGAAATAATAGTAACCATACGACATCATCGTGTGGATACTGTGCAGCAGCCTTCCCTCCCCCCTTCCCTCCCTCCCTNTGGTGATTGCCAGCAGAAAAGGAAGAGTAGATGACACAGGAGCTCCTTTCGCAGATAGCAAAACTTAGAGGTTTGGGGAGGCTGTAAGAGAAGGAAAACAGCATTGGACTTGTATTTGTAAAGGTGGAGGAACTGGAAGCTTTGGTTTTGGTAGCTTATATTTCTTTGTGTTTTTGAAAGGATTTCCCCGAAGAAAGGTTTTTGGTTGGTTGATTTAGGACAATTGAGAAGAGGTTCAGGACACTCGTTTGCATTCACTTGCAGCCAGCTCTGGTGGCTGGAGATGTCACTCTCCCGTGTCTCATTTGTCCCATGCTGGGGTCAAGGCTGACAGCGAAAAATGTTTTGCTGTTGTTAGCAGTTCATTGCACGGCTCTTCATCATGAACAGAATTAATTTGTTTCTGTCTTTTGACTGAATCCTGGTGATACTTTTCTCTCTCCCACCACTAGTGACCTTCTACGGGAGTGTGCAAGAGACAGGTAGCATCGTGAACAAGATGAACTTGTGGAGCTGGTCAGTGGAGTTCATCAGGCTTCTCCTGTTGACTTCCATTATCCTATGGCATATTCTATTTACTTGCTGACATTTAAATTTTTTGGGAAATCCCACGGGTAGTATTTGCTTGGTTTGTGTAAGGACATCAAAACATGAAGACTCTCTAAAATACTGTATTTGCTTAAAAAAAGCAACCTGCAAAAGAAATCTAACAGAGATGTTCTTTATCTTCATTCTGTGGGGGATTGAGAAACCCTACTGATGTTGCCAAAGCTATTTTAAGCTATGAGAACACAATACATTTGAAAGTTTAATTGCTTGCTGAATAATGTAAGCTGTCAAAATAAATACTCAAGGTCTTGCATAAGGGAGAAGATAAAAAAAAAAAGACAACGCAGAAATGTGAAGTCAATGAGAAGTGGAATCACACTTTACCCCAGTGTTAGCAGCATCTTTATTTCTTCAGTCAGTAATTGCAGCAACAAAAAGCCAGCAAAGGTTTCAGGCTAATACTCTTTATTTTCTAAAGTATTTAGAAATCTGTTGGCTGCTTCCCATAAGTGTAACTGCTCAGAGATAACCTCCCTTCCCCAAAGCTGATGGGTATGCAGGCTGCCTTTTCTTCAGGCTAACCAGAAGGAACGGTTAAGCTCCATTATGCAGATGCTAAAAGCTTTCACCCTGAAGAATGCGAAAGAAAAGCAACTGAAGGGGTGGCCACGGAAGAATTCAGATGGACAGGAGGCTTTGGGCTGCAGAGCTTGCCAGAGCAGCAGCTTGAAAAGAAACTGATGGCTGCCTTAGTGTTTTGTTGGGTTTGTGCTTTGATTTTTTTTTTTTTTTTAATTATTATTATTTTGTTTTCTTTTCTCACTTGAGGAAGAGGTTTTTGTTCCTGTTCTTTCTAAAGAAACAGGATTGCTTCAGCAACATACCAGCTCTTAAAACAATTTCTTTTCAGTAGGCAGAAGGAGGAAAACTTCTTCTCCCTGCAAAACCCAGGGAAACACACACACTGAAGGGTCAGGGTTTTTTTGGCAGTTCACTCTAGGCTAAGGTTGGTGAAGCAGCATAGCAGAGTTAGTAAGGATCAATGCTTTCAGCTCATAGAAAGCTGAGCTCAGAAACATTTTGCAAGAAACACAGAATAAATGATGAATTTTTACTCCTTGTTGTTCTACAAATGGATCTTAATATCTGAGGTTTGGAGTGACTTTAATGAAGACTCAAATTCCTTTGATTAAGCTGTATCTCTGGGTTGGGCTAGTGGTCCATAATAATAGCAGGTGTTAACAGTGCATTGTGCACAAGTATTGTGTTCAGTTCTGGGTTCCCCAGTTCAAGAGGGACAGGGAAATACTAGAGAGAGTCCAGTGGAGGCTACAAAGATGATGAAGAGGCTGGAAAATTTGTCTTAATGAAAGGTTGAGAGCCCTGGGGCTTTTTAGTCTGGAAAAGAGAAGACTGAGAAGGGACCTTATGAATGTTTACAAATATCTGAAGGGTGGGTGTCAAGTAGAAGAGGCCATTCTCTTTTCTGTGGTGGCCTGTGACAGGACAAGAGGTAATGGTACCAAGGTGAAACACAGAAATTCCACCTCAACATGAGGAAAAACTTCTTTCCTGTGAGAGTGACAGAGCCTGGAACAGGCTGCCCAGAGAGGTTGTGGAGTCTCCTCCTGTGGAGACTTTCAAGACCCACCTGGATCTGTTCCTGTGTGGCCTGCCCTGGGTGCTCCTGCTCTGGCAGGGGGGGTGGGGCGGATGATCTCCAGAGGTCCCTTCCAACCCCTACCATTCTTTGATTCTATGTGTTGCTTTCTCATGTCCAGCTGCTGCCAACAGCAGACACTTCCACGTACCTCATTAGTACCAGGAGTGGCACTCGTGCATGGAGGGGCCAAAGTACCACGTTTTCCTCTCTGCCTGCAGCCTGTGAAGACATGCTGCCAAGGTGTCAAGTCCCTGACACCGTTGGAGGCAGAAGATGATTTCTGTGGAGCTGAGCACTCATGGAGGATGTTCAGCCACTCACACACCTAGGAAGAGTCATTTAGGGCCCGTGAGGGCATTTGGCCCTCGTGGTGCCTTGTGCATCAGCAGTGCCCCGGTGTATTCCTCTCACACTCGGGGATATTTGTCTCTTAACTGAGTTTTGTGGTACTTGTTTGTAAGTGTAATTGTAAGTAAGTAATTTGTTCAGGGCTGAAATTCAGGGAAGTTGTTTGATTGCTTTATAGGATTTGGGGGGTTTTGTTTTGTGGTGTGGTTTTGTGTGTGTGGTTGGGTTTTTTGTGTGTGTATTTTGTTTTGTCTTTGGTTTTGTTTCATATGTTTTTTTCATTGTTTCTTTTTTTTTTTTTTTCCCTGTTTTGTTTTGAATCCAAACAATTTGGAAGCTACCTCTTTCAAAGAGCAGCTAGAAAAGTTTCATACTGAACATTTCTTCCTGTACTGGCAAGTATGTGACTGTTCATGTGTGCTAAAGCCTGATAGCAAAAAGGCTTACCCTGCATTTCTTTTCCTATGCTAACATCACATCTTTCCCTCTTTAAGTCTCACTGAGAAGCCCAGTTGAACTTCCATGATGGAGAGCAGTGTGAGGGTCTTATCAGGGGTCCATCGGGTTGTATATAGACCACACAGGAGGCATTGCTACCATACATTGCCTAGTTGTCCACGTTGGGATCTGGCTGGCATATATTGTGTCTCCTCTGGCTTATACAGCCTGCTTCCCTTTTCATGGAAGAGGAGACTCCAGGGAGCATGATAAATGTCCCGGTCTCACTCTGATGAAGAACAAAATGCTCCCTTGTCACCTAAAAGCACCGTCTCTGTTTCCCAAATCTCTTTGTCTCTTCTCTCCCAGTATATACAGAGACACATAACGCCCAAGAGAAGGTTTCCTCCATGGTCTGCTGAGTTTGAAAGGCAGGATAAGGACTGTGACTGCTCCCTGCAAAGTTAACAGGAATCAAAGCTGAGCGTTTCTGTTCTCTCTATGTATGTTATCAGGTCAATTGTAATAAGTTATTTAACTGGTCATCACTAATATAAAATTATTTCTGCTGAAATTCTGAGCTGGCACAAAGCTCTGTAAAGCTACTGAGGCTGTTGGATCTGTACACAGTGTTAAGCTGAGAAACATAAAGTCGTCTGGGTCAGAAGAGACATTTAAAATCACAGAGTCCAACTGTTAACCCAGCACTGCCAGGTGATCACTAAACCATGTCCCTCAGCATCACATCTACACGACTTCTAAACCACTCCAGGGATGGTGACTCCATCACTGCCCTGGGCAGGCTGGGCCACGGCCTGACAACCCTTTCAGTGGAGAAATTTTTCATAATGTCCAATCTAAATCTCCCCTGGCACAACTTGAGGCCATTTCCTCCTGTCTATCACTTGCTATCTGGGAGAAGAGACCAACCCCCACCTGGCTCCAGCCTCCTCTTGGGGAGTTGTTGAGAGTGAGGTGGTCTCTCTTGAGACTTCATTTCTCCAGGCTCAACAACTCCAGTTCCCTCAGCTGCTCTTCATGAGTCTTGTGCCCTTTTAGCAGCATGTTTCTGCTAGCCAAGCACAAAGCTATTGCTAAGAGAAAGCAACACGAGCTGTGCTTATAAAACAGGGATGCATGTTACAAAGCAGTGAGTTGATGTGGGTCAAGGAACTTGGCAGGAGTTCCCAGGATGGTATTCACAGGTGTATAGACATCTAACTAGGGAGTTTCAAGTGGAAAGGTGGGGGGTTTTTTTGTCTCTCCGTATAACTAAGGAATTGTGCACCAGGACAGACCAGAATATTTTCAGTGTCCACAATTTTGAAGGATGGTGGTGAAATTAGGAAAAAAAAGATCCAAAAGACATGCAAGAAATAATTGAGATTGGAGGGTGGGGTGTGGGAAAGGTGTTTCTAGTGAGCCTGGTAACATAGTCTGTTTTGTTTATCAGAAATGAGGCTGAGAAGTGACTTGATTACAGAGCACAAGCACCTTCAAAGGGGAAAAGCAGTAGCATATAAAGAGCTCTTAAATCTAGCAGGAAGAGGAGTGGTAAGAAGAAATGGTAAGAAGTTGACACCAAAAAAAATTTCAAGAAAAAAATGTGATGAAAAATAGTCTCAAGTGTGATTAACCAGGGAAACTAGGTACCTAGGCTTTGGTATGCTACATTTGACTCTGCTTTTGAAATGAAAGAGGTTGAGCATGTCTCTGAAAGGCTTTTGAACTGCTTTTTCTGAGGAGATAATTCACAGTACAGAGGGAAATTCTCCAACCTTGTGAAGATGGGCAGATGCTGGAGGTGAGCAGGTCTCCTCTCCCATCAGGAGGCATTTACACATTTCGGCAGAGGTGTTTTCACTGAGCTGGTCACACATAAATCCTTTTTAGTCAACCAAGAGAAACAGACACTTCCATGACCCATAGTTCCTGTATTTGATTGGTTGGTTCCCCTTTGATGAGTGTCTCCAGGCACATTCAGTCCTTTATTTTATCCCTCCCCTTTCTTTTTAATTTACAAAATCCACCACTATATTACCAATAAATAAATAAATATTATTTACAAAGTGTGTGTTAGACAATAGTTTGCACTAGAGGGACTGAGCTAAAACCCCATCTCCCACCTTTTCTGATCACCCACCAGATCACCACTTAGGATTTCCCACCTGGATTGATGTAAACCACATGATATAGAATGGCTCTTTATGTTCCTGCTAAGCCAATTTTTTTTTTTTTTTTTTTTTTGCAGTACCTCTTTGAATCTTCCTTTTAATAGCCACAAGGTGGGGTGTGGGAAGCTATCATTAAAAACTAGAACACAAATTTCAGGAGGTTGAAGGAGAGGCTGTATGCAGAGAGCACCTGGAAACGAGCAAAGAAAAATTGTAACAAGGCCAGAAAGGCATATACTGGAGAACCCTGTCCCCTTCTGTTCTCAGACATTTTGGATTATAAATATAAGATAATGGCATGCAGCGTCCTGCAGAAACTGTGAATAATTAGATGGCTGATGTACAAGAGCAAGTGGAGGTCACATAGATAAACTAAAATAATGCTTGAATTTATTGGGTGAAAAAATGACTTGGAAATGACTTTGGCTTGCTTCTTGTTTTAATGGTAGGAAAACAAAACAGATAAATCCTGAAAAGCAAAATCTCAGTTGAAGAGACCAGTGCAAATCGAGAGTAATTCCATTAGAGCTAATGGAATTACGTCAGTATAAGACCGGAGGTAAGTTCAGACCCAATTACTTCTTGGTCCTGAAATGAGATTTTGATATTGTTTGCTAGTATTTGTATTGCAGCGAGAGCCCAAATGAGAGCATCATTTTGCTGTACTGGGTGATGTTCCCAAGAACCTCCACTCTTGACAGACAATGTACACAAACTAAGAGAAAAGAAGCAGAAATTGGTTCTGTGTATAAAAGAACGGGGGACTGAGGCAGCGAAGCAGCCAAAATGATAATACAGAAGCAACCTGGCTCATTAATGATTTTAAAAAATTAGTATTTTAGAAGGAAAAAAACAACCTTGGTGTCCATGGGAGCACTGTGCACCTGGCCAGCGATCCGGGTGTGGGGGAAAGCTGGTCCTTGGAGTCAGTTATGGAACACAAAACAAACAAAAGAGTATAGCAAGGGGCATCTGATGCAGAACAGTTGGATGTGTGGCTGGAAGGTACCAGGTTTTGGCAACATGAGTTTTTTGATCTTTGTATAAAGACGAGACCAGCAGAAAATGCAGGGTATGAAAATACAATTTTTAAGGTTATTTCCTCATGCTTTTTAAAAATCTTTAGTCAACATCTGACAGAGTATTTCTATCAGCTAATACAATCACAGTGTTAAATTTCATCTTGTCCTGCAGGTAAGGAATAGTTATTTTCTTTAACAAAATTACTTGATTTTGCTGAATAGGGAACATGGAAAAAGCCGACACCTATGAATGAGGTTATATTATGGTCGGTGCTGTCTCCTGATCCCACAGTTTAATTACTTTTTTAATTATTATTTCTTAACATCCGTGTGGCTTCAGATGGACACTAAGATGCTCTATGTTTTTAACAGTAAACTCAAATACATTTAATTTCCCCCAACCATCCCATCTGCAGGCAGATTTTTCTCAAGAGTCTGTGACAGCTGTTACTGAGCTGCTGGGATCTCTTCTACCAATAGTGTTGTCTAAACTCTGGTAAACTTTTTATAAACTCTGATTTACCATCCTGGACATTACCAGGCTGGCTGGGGAATTCTAAAGGAGTCATTTTCACTAAATGACTATCAGGGCTCTCAGTGGGACACACGAAACATAACATGATATTTCAGTCTGATTTAATAAAACAATTATGGGCTTCCCTTAGCACTGTATCACCATTTCTTGATCATGAATTCCCAGCTACATAGAGGTAGGGACTCATACAGCTTGGACTGAAGCCTAATGGTGAGGAATGGTGGGTGTAGCTGAACAGATGAAATTTTGGGCAAGTCTCAGCTTGCCGTGCCAGGTAACAGAGCTGGAATTGTGAGCCAAGGGGAGCTGAAGACCTGCTGTCTTTGATATTAAAAGGGGAATTGATAAATTACTGGTTTGACGGTTTAAAGATTGATTCTATTTTGGTCCACGAGAAAGAGAATAGGTGATTTGACTGGTAGATTAATTGATCTTCTTTTCAAGTAATTTTGCTTACTGTTTTTCAACCACTTGGCATTTGGAGAGGTACCACGCCAACCCTGAGAGTGTTAAAAAAGGCAGCTATCCAGGGAGGGAAGAGGAATATTTCTGTAGTATTCTTTGCATTAAGAAGAAAGTCCCTGAAATGACCTAATGACTGGTTGAGGAATTGAGGTTGAAGTCTCCTTCCCCATCAGCTTCCCAGCTCTACATCCAGACATTTGACAAGTTTATTTTATACTTGTGGGTTGCTGGTTTTATTTTCTGTTCTCAGGGAGACACTCCCAAAGACCTTTCTGAGTAGTTCTCTCTGACATCTTTCAACCTCGAAAGTAATAAAGAGCACCTCCAAAGTGACATAAATTTAATACATTAGTGTAAGAGATTGATATGGAGTAATCAAATGAATACATCTGATTCAGCAGGTTCCTTTTATGAAAGTTTTTAGGGCAGATAAGATCTCTTACCGACAGAATTTTTTTGTCTTCTGTAAGAGACAGTATGAGAGTCCCTTTCTTTAAGTCTGTTTGTAAGAAATGTCTTTTAGAACTAAAAATGAGATCCTGCCCATGTGACAGAGATGTCGTGTCAGAGAGGCACATCCAACCATTGTACTGTAAGATTCCAGTGGTTGCACGAGGCTTCTTTGAGCTGTTGACTAAGTGCTCTTGAGCTGCCACCCAAGAACAAGTGTCCTCGTTGCTGGAGAGAAGCAGCAGATATGACATCTGCAGATGAGTGAGAAGCAGGTGATAAGAACCCATCTGCGTGACAAGAAGGAGCACAGACTATGAGGAACCTCTGCAGCAGAAAATTTTGTCTCCCAGAGTGTAAAGCTTGCCAAAATCTTGCCAAACTGAAATTGAGATTGCCTGGGCACCAAAGTTACAGTACCATACTGGGTTGTGAATGGCTGTGTTCAGGACCTCTGTGGGCTAAACTTAGTGCAGGTCTGCAAAGTGGACATGAAGACGTGTGTCTGGCAGTGCATTTGATCTAACAAAGCATAAGCCCATGGTCTGATCCTGTTGCTTAGAGTAGCCCACAACCTTAAAATACCTAGCTAATGTTAGGCTAATGGAATGAAATTTATGGGCAGAATATTTGTGTTTGGCAAGTGCAGCTAAAAATATCCAGTTCCCGGTGCTGTTCCATGTAACAATGACTCAATAGTTTTTTCTTTTTTGCCATTAATAAAGGACAGTAGATAATTGGGAAGCAATGCCCGGTTTCTTTGTTTGATTTTTTTTTTTTTTTTGTTCTAATTGCATGATTGTTTCAGGGATTACCAAACATCTTGATAAACTCTGTTGACTGAGCAGAGACAACTCTCAGGGGCTGGAAATTCCCTTTGGACTGAAGCAGTTAGGATAAGAGCAGTAACTTCTGGGACAAACATCAGTCTGGTGAACTAAGCAGAGTTCATCAAGTCACAAGGCAGTATTGGTTGGAATGGTCTTCTGGATACCATCCAGTCCAAGCCACTGCTCAGAGCAAGGCCAACTTGGAGCACATTTCTGGGTGCCTTGTTGTGTGACGTATATCTTAGTTAAGGAAAATGGGGTTCATTAACATCTTACATTTTATTCATACACAAAATCACACAGAATGGTAGAGGTTGGAAGGGACTTCTGGAGATCATCTAGTCCAACCCCCTTGCTAAGAGGGTCACCTAGAGCAGGTCACTCAGGATCACGTCCAGGTGGGTTTTGAAAGCCTCCGGAGGAGGAGACTCCACAACCTCTCTGGGCAGCCTGGTCGAGGGCCCTATCACCCTCACAGGAAAGTTTTTCCTTATGTTTAGGTGGAACCTCCTGTGTTCCAGTTTTTGTCTGTTGCCCCTTGTCCTGTAGTTGGGCACCACTGAAAATAGTCTGGCCCCATCCTCTTGACCTCCACTCTTTAGACCTTGATCAATGAGAAGATCCCCTCTCAGTCTTCTTTTCTCCAGGCTGAACAGCCCCAGGTTTCTCAGCTGTTCATAAGAGAGATGTTCCAATCTCCTCAGCATCTTTGTAGCCCTTCATTGCACTCTTTCTAGTAGTTCCCTGTCTCGAACTGGGAAGCCCAGAACCGGACACTCAGGCTAACTTCATGCTTTCAGATGGTTTACCTTACCATCTTCTCAGAAACTTTGGGATAGGGGAGAGATACCCAGGTGAATGCTCCAGCCAGAAGACATGATATAAGTTGTCAGTTGACAGCAGCAGAACAGCTTTTGGGGGTTCTCTGTGCAGGAACCCATCAGTATGGAGATCAGGAGAGCTTTAAGTGCAGGAGATCTACTGGTTTCCATTGAACAGGTACTTCTAGAACTGTGGAAGGATCAGACAGTGTGTTCCTACAGGCCTTTAAGTAAATGGACAGCCACACTCTCTATTTTGGTACCTACAAGATGACACAATCCTAGATGATAGGTGATTAGATATCTTCCTTGGATGTCATATATATTTATAGTTATGAATCTGGATCTCATCTAGCATTTGTATATTCCACAATTGAACAGAGTCCTGAAGAGAGACCCAAGAACTGGTTTGTGCTATCTGGCTCATTTGATGTTAGTGAAAGAATTAACACAGCATGGTAATGAGTCCCATTTGGAATAACATCAATATGACCTAGAATCCAGAATATAAGAGGTGCTCAGTCCCCCAAAAGCCAAGGACTTTATGAATGTAGCAGTACCATCTGATAGCCAGCCTAAGATTAAAGGTACAAGGACAGGAGACATGTTTCTTTCCAGCATGGGAGAGACTGTTTCCTAATCTAGTGGACTATCCTCACCCTTTAATTTTAATGGTTTTGTTTAGAGAACTACAGAATGACTCAAAAGCAGCCCAGGAGTTTGGAGGTGGCACGTGTCTCCTAGTGCTACCACAGCACGCACCACCTGATAGATTTGAGATAACTGGCAGATAAGTAGGAAGGAAAAATCTCTTTTTGCTCCTTATGAGCCAATCTGTCATCATTTACCCAAGATCTCACATCGCCGAAGTTCTCCAGATTTTCATTGTACTCCAAAAGTCAGTTTTCATCTGAAGAAAGTTTTCTGTCCATTTGGGACAGAAAGGGAAAAAAACAATTCTATTTAGGACCTCTCCCCTTAGCTTCTTGCGTTTCAGTCTGACCTTCTTTTGATCTAAGATCCTTTTATTTTAAAAGGAAAGGTCAGTCACACGCTTCAGTAACACCTCTCCAGTGGTGCGTTGGGCTTTGAATGGCCCTTGCTGCTGTATTTGTTTCAGTGACTCATCAGCTGGATCTGTCTGTACAACCCTTTGGTAGCTACCACAGAAACCCAACGTACTTACTACTTCGTATAAAAGTATGTTTTTAAGCACTAAGACTGCAGGTAAAACAGGTTTGTGTGGTTTTCTCTGCTTTTGCGGGGCACTGAGTGTCATTTTTCTCTGCTTTCTTTTCTTTTTGCATTCCTTCCTGCACAAACCTGCTGCAATTTTCACACCATGATCATAAATATATAATTTCCTGGCTTAGTTACACTCACAGTAGCTTGCACTGAAGAAAGGTGACAGAGAATCAGTCCCCAGAATATTTTATTCTGCACATAAGCCACAATTCAGGGAGAGGAGAAATATTATTGATCTTTCATCGGGTAATTTTGTTCTTTCAAGTACCTGCGTTGGACTCTTAACAGCAGTTCTCAAGCTGAATCCATTTTCCCCCTAGAGAACAAACTCACTATCAGCAGCAGAGGTTTCTGATAACGGGACTTAGAGTTTTCACATTTGAATGGATTGGAACAATAGGATATTTCCATTGTCCCTCACTGTAAACATAGTTTCTGTATCTGAGTTCATTACATGCTTGGTCCATCGCCTTCTGCCAACAGAAAAAGATAATCTTGCCTTACCTGAAATAAACCCCAGAGCTTGTTGATTTATAATGAACTTCCTCAGCCCTTTTATTCTGTTTACCCTTCTACTGTGTGGTTGTGCCCCACTCTTAACGAGGGAAGTATCTCTTAGAAGTTTATAATTTTTTGGGCTGCCAGCAGTGCATTTGAATTGTTTGCTCTCCCTCTGGAGGTACACGTCCTTCTGGCCACGGCTGAAGATGCTTTGTCGCGGGCCACGGGTGGTGGTTTGCACAGTTCCTGCGATAGCGATGCCTTTTGGGTGCTAGTGCAAAATTTATTGTCCCACAAAATGGGGTCTTCATTCACATGGCTGCTCTCGTGGGTGTTTTATTGGCCAATAAAGTGCCTTGTGTTTTTGTAATCTAACTGCTAGGCTGCTTTATGATCTGATGTCAGCTGGAGGGTGGTGGGGAGGAGTGACTTGCGGTACATTGGGAATAACGCATTACTGTCACCTGAGAGTATGAAGGATCTTTACATTGATGAAATATGGGGCTGATGAGCTGAGAAGCCTCACCCGTAACATTTCTTTTAAGGTTTTTCTCTCTTTTTTGGCAACTTAATCATTCCTAAAAGGAGACAGAGACATCTTTCTGCCTGCTAAATTAAAGTGTGGCTGGAAAGGCGACGCGAGGCAGAGTGAAACGTAAGTTGAATGGAAAGGACAATGAAGGAGATAGGAAGAAAAGTATTTAGAGATCAAGAGCTCGGTATTTTGAGTGTATTGCACTCTATGCAGGATAAATATATTAATTTCCCTTGCACTTCACAGCTTGCCCTTATGTTCAGAAAGTTGCAGAGATGTCAGATTTAAAGAGGCATATGAAGTATATGGGATAAAGCAATAGGTGGTAAGTAGGCTGCTGAGATCCATTTCTCTTCCCAGCACAATTCCTTTTAGTCATTGCTGTGCTTTTTGAGAACGAAGTGCAATATGAAAACAAATAAAACCACAACAAAAATCCCTGCTCTCAAACAAACATATTTTAAAGCTGTTTTTCTGCCATATATTATTTTCATTTTTTTCTTTTATCCTCTCCCTCTCAAAAAAAAATCAGAAAAAATAGATCTTGTTATAAGTGCCTCAAGGGAACGTGTTCAGAAAGTGCCAGCACTGTTACCAACTTTGACTTTTATGCGTCACTTTGTACTTTAAAAGGTCTTTTTATTCCAGCTGGCTCCCCTGTGTGCTTACCACTGTACTCCCAAATCCCTCACAGGGCAGGAGGAGAGAAGGCAAACAAGACCAAGTTGTGCATCACTTCAAGCCACTCTGTTTGCGCTTGCTCTTGATGGAGCTGGTCACAAAGATAAAACATACCCAGTATCAACAAAAATGCTCTCAGTTGGAACGGGGGCTCCCAACCCAGAGTGTGTGAAGCAGCCGGATGTCATAACTCTGGAGTAGTAGGAGTGGCCACTTTAGAAAGGAGATGAGAAGGTAACATCATCTGCAGCTCCCCATCCTGATCCCAGTATCACTGTACCAGGGAGGCTGAGTGCTACACTTCTAGCTCAGGATGTGGGAGTGAGTGTAAACATGGGATGAATTTTAGGTGGGTAAGGAGGTGCTTTGGACATCCTGTGTCAGAGGAGATGGAATCAGAGGACCAGAGTGAGCAGTCCTTATGTCTTGATCTCAGATGCTGGAGTTTTGCATGGTAAGGATACAAGTGGACACATTTTACAAGGGTATGGACACATAATGAGTCCAGAGATCACGTTCAGGGGATGTGGATGGGAAAATGTGTTGGGAATACATGGATTTGCAATGGGGCATCAGAGTTTAGGCAGAAGTATAGCAGTAAACTGTTGGTGTGAAGTTGTTTTTTACTTTAGGAATTAGAGCACATGGGGATGGTGTTTGTTCTTGATGGGTGGTTATTGTTGTGTGTGTGGAAATGGTAGGGATGGAAAATTTAGTTCCTGCTCTGTAGGACATGTAGGTGTGATGCTTGAGACCAGGGAGGTGAAATGTGGGGCAGTAGGGTAGGTGTTACAAGGTCTGGTTTGGGAACATGAGCCTGTTTGAGCATACAAAAGAACCTAAATATTAAGATCATGTTTTTTGTGGACAGAAAAGTGTGTGTGTGTAGCGTGATACTTGAGATGTCCAGAAGATGCTCGTCATAGAATCATAGAAGGTTAGGGTTTGGAAAGGACCTCTGGAGATCAAGTCCAATCCCTCTGCCAAAGCAGGATCACCCAGAGCAGTCCACACAGAAATAGATCCAGGCAGGTTTTCAGTCTCCAGAGAATGAGACTTGACAGCCTCCCTGGGTAGCCTGTTCTAGGCTCTGTCACCTTCACAGTGAAGAAGTTTCTCCTCATGTTGAGGTGGAAACTTTTCTATCTAGAAGAATATAACCTGCCTGCATAGGGACTCTACAGAGCAGCCATGTTTGAAGTAGGTTTGTCTGGTAAGATATACTTAAATGCTGGGTGACTAAACCCAAAATCACCATGTCTTATCTGAATGGGGTGACATTTCCATCATTTGTCATCTTGGGGGCAGGGGGCAACTGGGTGTCAGAGTAATTTCAACAGATGTGTTTCCTTTGGTGACCTGCTTTCTCTGAAACCCATAGCACTTGATTCCTGCCAAGGGTGAACACGAAGCTTTTGGTTTTGTGCACTGCTGCACTGCTTCTTGCACGTTTATCCGGTGATTCTTAAAGCTGAGGTTCTTGGAGATGATAAACTACCTGGTTTTGCACTTTAGACTGGAAAGGAATTGGTTGGTCATTGCCTCTCCATTTAGATTTCCAGCTAGTCAAAGGGTGGACATCTGTCATAGGTATGTAAGGCAGCCTCAGTGCTACACATTGACAATTCCAGTGGTACAACTGCTGCTTATTGCCTTTTCTTTCTCCCTTAAATCCTGATCAAGAAACAATGTTTAGGCACGTTGCTTAATTTAAGTATACACATAGGAGCATTTGTGCTTTAATGCCCCTAACTAGAAATACACAAACAACAACAGCAAACTGAAAAGTGTCTCAAGCTGTTTGTTTGCCTTTGATTTTTTGCTCACTTCACAAAATAACAAAGCACCTCACAGTCGTTTGAGTGAAATAGATTCATTTTTCAATTAAAATTGCCTGGTTTTAAGCAAAGTTGGCTTAGAAAAAAAAAAAGAAAAGCAAGAAACACATCTTTTCTGGAGTGAAAATGCCTATGTCTGAAATTTGTGTGATGTATTCCCTTTTTGAAGATCCTTGCTTGGGATGTTCTTGCCACCAAAACATTCAGTGGCAAGAAAACACATGAAACAGCAAAAACAACTTGTCAAATCAGAATAAAGCCTTAAAAGATCTACATCTTTGTTCACCAAAACTTTTCATACTCCAAGGTACAAACCAGTGGCTTTTTTATTAATGAGGGTTTCAGCGTAGTTTCTCAAGGAGAGCTAAAGCAATCAATCACTCATTCACATCAGTAAAGTGCCCTTCATCTTTACTTTTCACAGTGCCATACTGAGTATTAAATGCACGTTAAATGCTAAACCCAAGAGAGCCAGTGTGGGAGGGATAATAAGCTAAATTAATCTGCAGTGCAATTTGTCTCCCGTCCATTTGTCTCTGTCTTTCCTACATATATGTGTGTGTGTATGACACGTTCTTGCACACTCATGCACCTACACTCACTCATTAAGTCTGTCCAGATTGCTTCATCGATTAGGATAGGTGCATTTGTCGAGGGGGATGTCTCTCTAGACAGGGAGACATTGGCTTCTTTTGTTTCTGATTCTATTCTGAAATGCAGGTGGTAATTTCTACAGGAGTATAAATCATGAGAAAATGTATTTAAGCAGATACATCAGTCATCCTTTTTATCTGTGTCAATTCCTTGAGGTTCAGTATATTGTTTATTGCATTTTGTGTGTGTAACTTCCAGCCTGTGTTAGAACAGGCAGGTTATAACAGGAAGTTTGCATATATTGGAGTTCACATAGATAGTACTTCTAAAAAGATTCAGAGGTTACAAACCTAAGACAACATCCATGTCTTTGTAAATTTCAGGGAAGGGGGATGGTTTCTAACACTCTCTTATGGTATAGGTAGTTGGTTTGTGTTCGTGGTTTGGAGAGTGTGTAGTTTATAGAATCGTTCCAGCTGAAGGTGACCTTTAAGATCATTGAGTCACAGAATCATAAAATCATAGAATGCCTTGGGTTGGAAGGGACCTCCAAGTGTCATCTGGTCTAACCCTCCTGCAGTGAGCATGGACACCCTCAGATCAGGTTGCTCAGACCCTCATCAAGCCTGACCTTGAATGTTTCCAGGAATGGGGGCCTTCACCTTCTTCCTGGGCATTCTGTTCCAGTGCTCCACTACCCCCATAATAAGGAACTTCTTCCTTATGTCCAGTCTGAATCAGCCTCTCCCTAGTGTCAAACCATTGCCCCTTGTCCTAGTGCTACATTCCTATGTAAACAGTCCCTCTTCAGCTTTCTTGTAGGCCAACCATTAGTCTCCCAGCCCCCTTAACTCCTGCTACAAGAGTCCCAAATGTGGGAACCCTGAGCCTTGGGTGGGCATAATGCTTCTGAAAAAGCTGGAAAGACAGCTGTGATCTTCTTCAAAGAGCTGCAGTAACTACTGGAAGAGAGGGTGGTAACAGCTATAGGTAGGTTGTATGTGGCTTTCTGGTGTTGTTACAGGCGCCTTTGGCTGTGCCGCTGAGAATTGCTGCGGGGATACATCCCAGTAACCTTTCCGTGACAGATGTTAAGTTGGGGTCTGCTCGCTAATGCAGAAATGCGAAAGGCACAACAGAACTGGGAAGCACAGGCAAAGCAATCAGAATAGTCACAGTTTGATGCCATTTATCTTAGGCTGCTAAAAGGATTATCGGGGCAATATGGGAAACACTGGTGAATATTAAGAGCTCACAGAGGGCAGCTGAGGTTATCAAGCAGAAAAGGGGGAAACCTACTTGCTTTCTGCAGAAATTTGATGCAGGAAGAGCACAGAATTGTTTAGGTTGAAAAAGACCTTTAATATCATAGAGTCCAACTGTTAACCCACTGCCACTAAACCATGTACCTAAGTGCCATATCTACACATCTTTTAAATACCTTCAGGAATGGCCACTCCGCCACTTCCCTGGGCAGCCTCTTCCAGTGCTTGGCAACTCTTTCAGTGAAAAAAATGACATCCAATACAAATGTGGTGCAGCTTGAAGGCGGTTTCCTCTTGTCCTATCATTTGTTACTTGTGGAAGAGACTGGCTCCCACCTGACTACAGCCTCCTTTCAAGGTGGTTGTAGAGAGTGAGAAGGTCTCCCCTAAGCCTCCTTTCCTCCAGATGGTCTACTTTTGTACAACCTAATTTGCAAGAATAGTAAAAAGAAACAATCAGTTTATCAGCACCTGGAGGAAAAAAAAAATAAAAAATTACTGTCATGATCTGTAGTCACCAAGGTTCATCAAAATGAAATTATGTTGAATTAAATTAATTTCTGTCTCTGATAAGCTAAGAGGCTTACTGGATAATGAGAGAGAGGGAGGTGTGATATAGCTCCATGCTAGCAAGGCATTTACAAAGGATCCAAGGGACTCTTTTATTAGGAAATAAAGTGAAACTTGTAAAATTAAAACTTACTTGGGAATAGTATGGGTGGGAGAAGGAAAAATTACTTCAGAGGTGACTAATGGCAGTGACATTGTTAAACTGCTTCCCTTGGGGTACTCTTTTGAGTGTTCTCTGAGATGTCAGTAATGACTTGACAGATGGAGTCTGAGGCGATGCTGAACTAATCTGTAGGTGATGAGAGGTTAAGAGAGGGTCATATATAATGTCCTGGAGATAATTTAGTTGAAAACACAAAACTGAATCTCTGGTAGCAGGTCAGTGAGTGACTAGCAGCATGAAGAAACTGGTCAAATTCTAGAGAGGAGCAAGCCTTCACCTTACTTTAGTAATAAATGCTTCTTTCTTTTTTATTAGTTACTTTTAAGAAGCGATGCAAAATAAACGTGCCTGCTAGGCATTGAAAATACCATGGAAAATTTTGCTCAGGTTTGCATTTCTGTGATAAAATTTGTGAGAACTGCTGTCTTACTGCAGTTCATATGTTTTAATCCAGACCCACTGAATAACGTAGCTGCCAGCCTACAGCCATGTTCATCTCTAGCGGTGACGCAGCACCCGTGCCATGTGGATTTGAAATACCTCCTCTTCTCTTCCCACACAACCACACACCATCCCTTAAGCTCCCTAGATAAAAACAGTGCCATATCTCCCAATGCTTTTAGGTGACAGGCAAATTGGAAATCTATGATGCTTTTATTACAGAGTATTGCGTGCCTTGGAACTTGGATGTAGTGGTCTGGTTTTCTCCCAGCTTTTACTCTGCTGGATGATTTAGACCTATGCAAAGGAGTTTGCTGACAGATCAGAATTAGAGCTCTTATTTTGCCTCAAGATGCACAATCGAGTCCTAAAGAAGAGAGGGGAAAGAGTTGCGAGTTTCATTTTGGAGCCAGAAGAAGTAGATTTAGCCTTTTGTCCTTTGGTGACTTAACAATACGGTAAAACTACTTTAGGCCTTGGTGAAACAACCTTTCCTCCTAGCTCATCTTTCTGCTTTGTGTGTATCTGCAGTAAATACTTGTAGATGAGAGAGGTCCACTGCGTTCATCATGGAGAAGCAGAGCCAGCAGCCCTAGACAGTGAGGTGTGGGGTTGTCTGTGGGCCGTAAGTTATAGTGATCTAATGGAGTGCAAGTATCCATCCTACAGGGAAGTGCTAATGCAACTCTTGAAGACATTGGTCTGGATCATCTGTTTCTGGAAGTATCCTTAGCTCTGCTGGAGGATCATTCTGGCTGTGTAAGAAACATCTGAAATTGGTGGGTTACTGCTGAAGGGTGGACTTCTTTGCAGCGCCTTTGGAGGTGCCCTTCTCCACAGACCATGAAGGGCCTCCGCTGGCTTTGCTCTCATTTTCAACACCTTGATGAGGTGGAGAAAGGGGACTAGGAGCCTCAGGGACTAAGTGCTCCTTGCTAATCCTAGCCTGGTCTTGCAGTCGATACATTTTTATATATGTGTATTTATAGTTTGCTGAAGTCTTTCATTAGCTCCCATAGATATCAATCCTTCACAAAATCCAGCTCTAAGAAAGGGAAGAGTTTAGCTAAAATCTTATGGTATGACCAGTTTACTTATGCACACTTGATGTGCCTTTATGCAACAGTGGAATGTATGTAAATGCAGATCCTCATTGTGTTTCTACTTAAGCCACAGATCATGCAGCTCAGTGCTTTGCTCCACATACTATATTTTTTACCTCTTTTTATCCAAGAAAACTGCAGGAAGCATTACAGCTACTGCTCAAAAGACAATTATATGGTTTAAGTTCTCCTGAGCTACCTGTCTTAACTGTAGCCAAATCTACTTGACCACCAAACTCTTAAATGCATACGACTGCTCCACTGCTGTGCAGTTGCGCCGTGGTAAAGGGGATGCCGATGCCAAATCTAATGATGTTTAAGCCAGGACAATAAAGGTATCTTTGATCAATACCTGAAAAAATTATTACTGCTCCTATATTAAGAGATCAGATGGAAGTAAAGTAAGCCACATCCTGCATTATAAATGGAAATGTCTTTCTCCTGGAACTAGAAAACAAAGCTCTTTGAGATTATTGTGAGTGGCAGCAGGCACGGTGAGGCAGAGAGGAGTCTTTTCCTTGTTGGTCTTTGCTGTTGCATTTGAGATCTGATTATTTTTTTGTTGACTTGGTCACTTGTCAAGTGTCTCAAAGAAAGGGCGCAAACAGGAGTTAAGCTCCTTCATTCTGTCCCTGCAGAGAGGGAAGCAGCCGTCACAGCATCTGCCTCTTTGCTGTGCTCATTTGAAAACTGGATAAATAAATTAGAGGTACGACAGATGAAAGAGCAAACCGTAAGCAGGTGTGTGCTGGGGATTGTGGATTTGGTGTCCTCTACTTCTGTGGTAGAGGAAAACAGCAGCCATAGGAAACTCTTAGGCAGTAGTGTGGCATCTCTTGTATTATTTAGTGTATAGCCTTTGCAGTCTTTATGCATATGAAAATGCACGGCAAGAATGTTACTCATCCTAAGAGAAGCCTTTTTTTTTTTTTTTTTTTTCTCTCTTAGAGTACTTATTTTCAGAGCAGCACTGTGGACCGATAAGTCTTTTAAAACATTTATATTTTGCGTAGTTGGTATCTCCACAGACTGAGTATTTAACTTAGTATTGTGTGGAGAACTTTTTCAGAAGGAAATTTTATTCATCAGAGACACCCCTTTAATTATCTTCCACACTTCCATGGGGAGAGAAATATAAAAAAAGCTAATAATAATAATAATAGTAGTGACATATCTTGTTACCATTACATATTAAAATAAAATGCTGCAAGGAGTGGAGTTTCAAGGCCTCTTTTTTTAATTAAGATCTTAATAGCATTTAATGTAAATTAAATATAATCACTGTCTGATTGCTGAGCATATCTATGAGGCTGAAGAATAAGAAGGTAATTGTGCTGACAACACAGGGGGAAGTGCTAAAATCCAGCAGCAGCATGTTGGTTAAAGTGCATTTTGAATTCAGAGGTGGAAGGCAGAGCTTTCACTTTTTGTACTCCCGCTCCCAGTTATTTTGCATCAGTTCAGTGCAAAGTTTGTGCCCAGCATGGATTTATTACATAAGATATCCAACATAAAATTTACATTAGAATGCAAATGAAAGAGAGTTTATTTAACTTTAGAGATTGGGAAGGATCAGATGCATGAGCCTAACAAGCCATTTTACTTTAGGGATGGGGAATTGCTGGTATGTAAATGCCTGACTCATTCTGTGGGCAGATAATTTAATGAGGTCTGCAAGATGACTGGACGTCAACTCCAGCATCTTGTGTTGCATTAAGAGGAATTAGTTCTGAAATTCTCAGTTTTGGAACTGCCACTTGCAGAATTCATGCACTTGATGGCAAGATTCACTTGATTGAAAGTTTGGGCTATCTATGTACTCGACAATGTTGTCAACGTGACTGGATTCAATTCCCACTTCCTTCTCCTGTGATGAAAGTGTGGAATACCTGTCCATTGTAGATATGTCCTCTTCCATCTTGTATTAAAAGTAATGTAATTAGTCAGCTGTCGCAGTGGGTCCTGGGCTTATAAATAAATGAAATGCATTTTGATGACTAAATACAGAAATGGTATCTTAATTTAACTAAGGAGAGGTGAGAGTAACTAGCTATTGGATCCCATCTTGTCTTCAGATGAGAATATTTCTCTTTCCTGTATGGTGTCCAAGGAGTCCATATCTTCTGTGTGCGTGTTCCACCCTTAGCATACATCTGAATTACTGTTCTGCAGCTAACATGGTACGCTGAGCTTTCACTTGTACACCTGGTAGATACAGTGCACAAAATTAAGTGTCCTAGAGCACCTTCCCACCTGAGCTGTCTGTACAGAGATCTTTCTTAAGTGGAAAAACACTGTCAGACTTTGCTATGGGAGTATTACAGTTTGTGGTGTCTCCATCCATCTTCCCTGACTAGATGGAAATGACAGTCAGTAGAGTGCTTATTGAGAGGTCTCTATTAATATGTTGTTAACATTGTGCTTGGTAGAGACTTGAGAGCTGGCCTTGTGCCTCAAGAGAGGTGCTGAAAGAGCTGACCTAAATCTTGAAAGACCTGGTCTCCATCACTACTGACAGATGCAGGAAGGAGCTGGAAAGCCAGGATAGGCTATGGACCTTCAGGATAGAGAACCCATAAATAGTCAACATTTTTTAATCAAAAGACCTTCCATTGACTCCACATCCTGCCTGTCCTGAGAAATATGTATTTTCAGTGCAACCATAACTCAAATGTGTCCTCCAAGGGAGAAAATAGATCATTTTTCTTCAGATCTTTCTTCAGGCTTTCTAGAGCTTTTGACTGAAGCATTATGGAAAATGACCTCTTTCTGAGTAAAAAAGGTGTGAAGTGCTCCCTGGGGAAGCTTAGAGGCTGAAAATGCCTTGTTGATCTTCTACAGCTTGAGAAGTACAGGATTGAGCTAATAAATACCTTTGGGCAGCATTTATGTCTCTTCCCCCTACTTTATGTAGTCCCAAACAGCGAGGCTGGCAACCAGTGCTTACATGAAATAGTGGTACTGGAATTTGGGGTGTAAAGGAGAGGGACAGTCATGGCTGGTGAGCGGACTGGTTTGGCTCCCTTGCTGCCTCAGTGCTCATAAAGCAGCACTGCACCTTCACATTTCACAGTGCTTTCCTGGAGATACTGTCATTAGCAGGTAGATGATCATGGTAAGCTAATTTGTCTTGTTTCTGTCTTTTCAAACTTCTTTTCTGAGTTCAAAATTTGCCTGAGCAAACCATGAGGTAACTCCCCAGTCCAATCTCTCTTTGCTATACAACCCTTCTTTCAACAATTCTAGTTGCAGCGCCAACAATCTGTGAAGGCCTCGTTACCTGTCCACCCTATTTTCCTGGATTGACTTGGCAGGGCCACAGCCACTGTCCTTGTGCTGGTCACAGGAAGAACATTTTGGTCACCTCCTTGCTAGTATTTTCTACAGCCTTCTGGCTGCCATTGCTGGTCAAGATCCTGGACTCGCATAGTCCTGCTGTGGCTCTGTGTGCTGTGTGTTGTGTTGTCTCAATTGCTCTGCAGCATGATAAATTTCTGTAAGTGTCTCATTATGCAATTAATTTCAATTGCAGTTCTCATCATCTCTTCTCTTCTGCAGGCATGCAACCCAGCAGGAGACTAATAAAACCATCACGACTAGCACCAAAGCCATCAAGCAGCTGTCTGAGGTTGTCAGAGGCTCATCCAGGGTACGTGTCATTCAAGATGGTGTTGAGGGAGAGTGCTGGGTGTTGTGGAGAGAGGAATAATGAATGAAGATGTGGTGCTTTAAGGCTGTTGAGCTTGATGGTTTGTTCTATCTTCCTTTCCTGATACGCAGCAAGTGTATGAACGCATTTATAAATGGCCAATGGGAAAACAGCTGCAGAAAACAGTTCTTGTCCCAAAACTAGATCATGTGGAATTGGAGATCAAGAACTCAGCCTTGACTGGCTCACACCTGTCTCAGGGTCTCACTCAGTTTGGGCATAAGCACTGCAGAAATCATCTGGCTCCACATGAATTTGGTATTGGTTAAAGACTCAGTTGTGCAGTGGACGTACTGGGTGCAGGTGAGTTTGGAAGTGAGTTGAAGTGTCTGGAAAGGGCAAAGCAGTGGAACACATCAGGACGTGACATTCATTCTGCACTGTACACTAGTGTGAAGGCAGCAGTGGGGATAAAGACAGAATGTGGCCAGATCCAGATCAGAGCAGGACTTCAAATTACAGTTTACCCTACAGCAGCCCTGTGTTGTATGAACAGACTGGTTGTCTGACATCAGTAAGTTCCACTCATATGAACAGCATTGTCATGGAGGTAGAAATGATCACTATCCCCCAATCCCCAGTGCAATGACTGGACAAACAGAAGGTTTCTGACCTTCCTACCCCATCAGTTCCTGCTGACTTTGGCCTGTGGTATGCGTCATGGGGAAGAACAAAAGCCCACTGTGGATATCAAACTCAGCTGGTGTGAGGGTTGAGAATTTTTACCCACAAAACAGGTTCAACAACTGAATGAGAATAAAGTCAATTCTTTGATACCTGATTCTGCCTGGCAGTTTGCTGTTACATTCTTGCTTCCAGCATGCTTATAGTTTCTGGGCCAGGAACTTACCTGAATTGGTGTTTTATCCTCACTCACTCCCTGTCACTTTCTGAAGTCCTGTATTACCTCAACTCTGTTCTCCCCGTCCTTCCACCTAGAAAAAAACCCACTGCTGTAAACACACAACTCATCTCTGTCCAAGTGGTTTTTACAGCCTAAATTTATGTCACTTTCCAAGAAGCATAGGAGATAAGGATTTAAGAGCTGAATTACCCTGGGCTACCTTTGTAACCTGTGGAAGACCATGTTCAATTCAATCCACCTTAAAAATACGAATTGGTGATGATCTACTTCAGAGGATAGGGAGGAAAGCCTGGAATAACTGCTGTCCATATGTAGACATCAAACTTATGCAGGGATCAACCTTAATACGTTGATCTTTATAACATGTTACTTTGATTAGTGGTGGATAACGAGGGCTGTTTTTTCTTTTATGTTACATAATCCGAGAATAAATACGTCAATTCTTGATGAGACTGAAGTTTCATTCTTGGAGATACGGAGATCTGGGCTTCTTTGTGCTGATCTCTTGACTCTGTTTTGTAACATAAACCAGATCCAAAGGGGAATTAGGCAAGGTCACGTTAAACCCAATTGTAGTGCCACACAAGAATGTCATTATTTGCCCTTGAGGTCCATGAAGTGTCCACTGGGGCCTCTCAGGAGAATAGATTTTGCTGTCATGGGGAGAAAAATCACTAAGCTAAAGGAAGAATATTTAAGAGCTGAAGAAAATAGTCTTATAGTAATATAAGGAATAAACTTGCAGCTCTCTATTGACATCACATAATAACTTTTTCTGCTCCCTGGTCAATTAATTTAACAGATTTTATTTTTTTTAACTCTTCTTTTCTAACAGCGTGCAGTTCAAGTAATGAAACCTACAAATTTTGATATAAAGCCTGTAGCCCTTGTTCTTTATATAGAATAAATAGTTCTGGTGGGTATTGGCTGCTGGTTGGTAAGTCCCTCTTGGGGATCTGAGTAGCACTGCAAACTTTCTTCTCATGAAATTTCTCACAGCATGAAAAACCTTCCATTAATTTTGAGCTTTATAGTCAAGTCCTTCTGAGCCATTATTCTGTGTATTGCTTTGCATCCACACATGAACAAAATATTACTGTTTTTTTCATTCTTCCTTATTTTCCACCAGTAATGCACTACCAACAAGGTGTATTGCGGGAGTTTTCTCTGACTTCCTTAGAAGTTCCAAGTTTGCCATTGGAAGAGCTCTAGGAGTCAGGATGCACAACTGAGCAAACTGATAGTATTTCAGAAACAAAGATGCTGATCTAAGTGGATCGATGTGATACAAGTCAGGAGACTGATGTAAATAGAACATGGCTGTGTTATGGTTTACTTTCAAACTAACCTCAAATGACTTAGAGAGGCCTGTCTGGAATTCCAGGTTTTCATTGGACTATTAGATCAGCTCTCCAGGTTGGCAATCTTACCTTACTTAACATGTCTAAAAACATAAGGTTTATAGACCTTTATCTGTAGAATGGGAATAATGACACATGCCCTGTTCTAAAACTGGTTTCAAATTTTTGGATGAAGAACTGATGGGAAATTCTTCTCCGTATGAAAATACTACCATTAAAAGTGCAAGGTGTTTATCCTATCCTTTATAAAACTTCTGTAATCTTAAGCAGTTGCCTGAAACAGCTGAGATTGTTGTAAAGTGAACATTTCTGATCACTAGCTTTAGTGTAGATTGGGTTTTGATTGCTACTTGGTTTTTAAGGTGACACCCCATTTCATTGCAGTTCATTCCCCACCATAAATGTGGACAGGTGAGTTCCAGCACACTTGAAATCTAATGGGGTCGAACAGTTCCAGGAGAACTTCCATTGCCTGACACTGTTCAGGTTTGGTCACTCCATCTGAGAGCAGCAATTTTGCAGCATGTTAGATAGTTATGTCACGCCACACTGTGGTCCTCCTCCTGAGAACGCTTTTGTTTAAAATACAGATCAGTATCTTGCTGGGTCAAGCTCCAGACATAAAGGTAGTGACATTTGGGTACATGTTTTGGAAAAGATGGAGGTAAGTTGGTTTCTGACAATCAAGCCCTAGACCAGGCAGAAGGAAGGTTGTTGTGGCTGATGGCCCACTCAAATCCAGTAAATCACCCATTGCCATCAAATAAGGTGATGAACTCTGTCATGATGTATCATCCAAATAAAGGAATACTTTATAGGAGGATCTCTTGGGTTATCATCTTCATCAGATAATCCAAGGCTGACTTTTAGTAAGTAGAAGGAGGATGCTGTGCTATAACCATTCCATTCTTTTGATGGCAGTAGAGTATTCACTTGCTTGTGTTCCACAGTCTTCAAGAACTGGTATTGGAGCAAGAACTCTTTGATGCAGTAAGCAGCACAGCAAAACATCCCCCTTTACATCCCTGCCACAGAAGATGTCTGGCTCAGGTAGTAGACTACACAGTAGTCATGACTTGAGTACTATCTCGAATATCCAAAGTGACATTTTTTTAATTGCCTTGGCCCGAAAGATCAAAGTATCTTGTGCTCTCTTCCTAAAATGAAATCTTATAGCATCCTGGCAGCCTGTGAAATTGAGTTTTCAGAGTACTATCTGTGCCCACTTCATTTACTTGGTATCTCTCACCAAGACTGTTTCCCATGGTCACAGGCTGAATCTACTACTTGATTTATCTCTACAGATCTGCTAACCAAGCCTCTGTTTTTCCCAAACAGCAAGAGAGACTTCAACTGGACAGGCTGAAGAACCAGCTGTCTGATGCCATCCAGAGATACGGAGCTGTGCAGAAGGTGAGGGTCTCTCTTGCTTCTACTGTTCCATGTGTGAGCTTGGGAATGTGTTAAGATTGAGGGAACATGGCTCCCAGAAGCATGGAGCATCTGCACAGAGCTGCTCACTTGTAGTTTCCTCCCTCTCTTAATTGATCATCCCAAGCACTGTATCATTACGTTGCAATATACACATGCATGTGACTGCAGACCAATTCAGCAGCAATGAAAAAGGAAAAAACATAGTGGTTTTGCCAGCTGTGTGTCTGGTGGAGCCTTCAATGGTACCCCTGGATTAGACGTGACTTTATTTTGGTGGGCCTCCACTGTAAGGGGAGGAGGATACCTGACCACCCAGTGCCCCTGTCACCTTTCCTGCCTACAGAAAATGTGTGGGCAACATTGCTGATTTAAATGTTAACCCACCTTATGGCTCTGCTGTGTTACATGGTTTTACCAGAAGATTACCAAACCCATCTTGTCAGTTGAACCTGTCACCAAGACCAAGCCGTTTAACAGAACAAACAAATGCTGAACTCCAGATCTCTCATTTGCTTCTGGCTCTTCAGCTTTACCCTGTGGAGACTCTACTGTTTTAAACACTGTAGTAATGATTTAAATTTACTACCCTCAAACTGCTTCTCTCCCCTGCAGTAACAAGTTTGAACATACATGTGGGTTAATCAGAATAGAACCTGGTCAAATTTTGGCTGCTTTCTTATACTGCTTCAGTGAGTTTGACTCATTGCCTGCCACACATGGGAAGAATATATTGCAATTATACAGGTGTAATGAAATTTGGCTGGCAACAGGCACTTAATAATGTATCTCTATTAGAAACATTCTGTGCTAATTTATTTCCCAACACTTACTGGCTGTGCTGTAAAAATAAATAAATAAAAACAAATAAAATTGCCCTTCAACAGCATGTATATTGTAGGACTATAACAGCATTATCTGTAGGACTATCTTGTATTTTTAATTATTTCCCTGTTCTATTCAAAAACCTAAGTGTGGAGTCTTTAAATTAAATTATTTTATCCCTTAAATGAGAAGCTGGAAGGATTCAGGTGAAAGTAAGAAAAAGATTCAGGTAAAAATTTATGAACTGTACATGTAGGTTTGGGTGTTGTTTTGTTTTTTTTTCTTCTTAAAAACCGTCATCAATTCAGAAGTGCCAAAATTAGCCAGTGCAGTTTGTGAATGCCCAGTTGCGTCAGGAAACCAATCTGAGTGGTAAATTGCTACTTATCCACATCCTAGCTGTCACTTTTTAAATGCATGCTACAGTTTTGATAACCTTGTCATTCTGGAAGCTTTGAAGACTTTTAATTCCTGCAAGACCAAACTTTTCAATGCAGTTATAGTCCCTTTCTCTTTCTAAATAATAAGGGTGTTTGCTATGTCATTTAAAAAGCAGAACAGCTTCATATGATTCCTTCCCTAAGTATTTAGAATTTTTCTCAGCCATTTTACCTCTTT
>VWZY01012417.1:375298-385870 GCA_013399075.1 Chloroceryle aenea
CATATGTAAGACCTGTTTTAAATGTTCTCTGCTTTTATGTTCTCACGGAGCTGTTTTTTCCATTATTGATGGGAATTTTGTCTATTCTGAAATACACCAAAGAGCAGCCCTGTACTCCCTTCCCTGGGATCTGGACTCGTAGGCTCAAGTGAAATGACATTCCAAGTGCAATTTCGTAGAAGGAAGTGAGAGGAGTGTTTATCAAACCTCCATCCTCAGTTTTAAGAGGGATCATGTATTCTGTGCTCTTCAGTTCCATTAAAATGTGTAGAGCTGTCATATACATATGCAGTAAGAGACTTTTTTATTTCCTCCTTTTAACCATATTAGGAACTTTGCCAGTAAATACTATATGCAGAACATATATATTATGCTTTGGTGCAGGTATTTAGTTTTGTATATACATTTGTTTGTATATATAAAATGTAATTAAATGTATGTGTGCATGTACACATATATAACATGATTAAGAGTGTAAAAATATGTATATGTATAAATATATATGCATATATCTGTAGGCCTTCACAAACAGCAATGCAAAATACTATGTAAATAGCAATGCAAAATGCTATATACGTGATATGTCTCTGTGTGTGGGTAAGAAATCTCCACAGATTTCAGTGAGGGGTTTGATGGCAGGAGATTGGTTAGCTGCAGTATGAGTCCAGCAGAGATCAGGTTGGTCTTTCTAGTCCTACCCACTAAAAAGTTTTTACTGTATTGATAGGGGCTGTGTAGATATTAGAAAAAAATTCTTCCCCAAAAAAGTTTGTCAAGCCCTGGAACAGGCTGCCCAGGGAAGTGGTGGAGTCTCCATCCCTGGAGGGATTTAAAAGCTGTGGAGATGTGGTGCTGAGGAACATGGTTTAAGTGGTGACCTGGCAGTGCTGGTTAACAGTTGGACTTGATGGTCCTAAAAGTCTCTTCCAATCAGAACAATTCTATGATTCTGGGATTCTATTTGTAACTGGTATCATGCCATGAAAAAGTAGAACTCATGCCTAATTTCAGTGATTATTTCTGATATTCTTGATACTCTTGTCTTTAAAGGGCCGTCGGCAGAGTTTCTGCTTTCTGAATGAATCTTCATGCCTTACGTTGTTCTGCCACCTGGTTTCCTATATTCCCTTTAATGACTATGGGAGAAATAGTTGGTTTTTAGAACATTAATGCTTCTCTGTAAAGAAGGATGGCGTGATACCACCAAAGACGCTACCAGTAGGGGAGATCAATGGACCAAAGCTTTAATATTAGCCAGGTTTCAAGCAATTACAGTTCTTCATTGGACCTTCTTGTCCCTGAGTTGGTTTTAGGTGGTAGTGCCAATGAAACTAAGGCTTTTGTGTGCCAAAGGGTTAATGTATTCCTTTGCCCTTACTGAGAGTTCCCACTGTCATCTTTGGAGTGATTGTGCACAGATGTTGCTTTTCAGCTATGCTTTTATAGAAATGTTACAGCTTATTTTTGTCCACCTGTTGATGATCCTTAGTGAACATGGGTATTAAGCATGGTCACAAAGAGTTTATTCTTGAATGTCGGTTAAATCCACTGGATGTCAAACAGTTACTGGATTTGATGGTTTTGCTCAGAAGTAAGGGGGGGAATTTTGTGCAAATTAGCTGTTGGTGGTTTTCACACCATCTGTACTACATCACTTCCTGTGCTTTTAACAACTCTGTTAGACTTCTGTTGATGGAGTGGATTACAGAGGTAGGAACAGCTCCAGTCTTGCCTGGACTACCACATGGTTGCATGGCCGTGGCTGTTCCATAGGATGTGGGATACTGCTGGCCATTGACCACTGCTGGCCATTAACCAATGTTAATAGGATGAAGAGGGCTAGTCATTTCATAGCTGTTGTGCATCCTTGCACCTGGAGTAAGCCTGGATGCAGTCTGCTTTTATTGGTATGAAAACAGTTGATGACTCCAAAAACAACCATCTCTGGAGATGAGCAGAGTTTTAATAGGGGAAAAACCCAAGATGTCAGACTGAAGTACTCAAATTTTGGAGACAAGTGGTGATGGGGCTGGAAATAGAGAAGCTCAAGAAAGAAGGGGACAGAGACAAACCCCTTTGCCTTAACAGAAGTAAGAAACCAACCATTAGAAGACTGCAGCAGTAACATTTTGGTGTGGTTCAGGCAGCATCAGCAGAAATTGTGTTAAACTGGGTCAGCTGAAGATTTATTTCTACTTGTAGCTGTCACTTGCAAGTGAACGCTGGTCGTTATCTTTGGTGCCTTATGAAAAAGGGTTTTGTAGTATGTCCTTGGTGAGATGCTTTTGACTCAGAAATTGGCTTGATCTTGGCCAAGAGCACATACTTTTCATTCACTGACATTAGCTTGGGCTGGGGACACATGAGGCTTCATGTAAATTGCTTGAAAAGTATGAAAATTCACATCTGTTTCAGTTTTCCTATACGTTTGCAGCTTCACATGTTGTCTTCTCTTCGTCCTTCAAGAACAAGAGAAGTTAAATGTATAAAACCTGCTGAAGGTAATTTGGTAGTGTGATTATATTTACTTATTATTTTTCCAGCTGCAGATTGATCAGGAGATGCAAAATTATAGTTCCCACAACAACTGTAACCTCGCCACTATGTGCATATATTAAGGCACTGAAGTGAACACCCTATATAGTAATGCAAAATACAACATATGGCCGGGGGACCTGATATATGGGTCTCATGAGACTGTAGTGAACTTCCTGACTTGTTGCAGATCCAGTCTTGATTCAAATACTGCTTGCTTACCTGGCTTTGTTTTATTTTATTTCTACTTTAATTTATTTACAGCAAATTGTAAGAGGTTTGAAGAATGCTAGTTTTTCTATATGTATATCTCTATAGTTCTCTTCTATTGCTGGGTGGGAAGGGTACGATGTTTGGTAATAAAAACTTCAATAATTTCACTTCAGGGAGTAATTCATTCCCTAGACCCATATAACAGGTAAAGAATGGAAAGTGAAGCTTTGGGGAAATATTCTCCTATCTATTGTGGTTTGCTGTAAGTGCTGTCCAATTGATCCAGAATTCCCTGAAGCCTGAAGTTCTATAAATTCGTAATCAGATATGTATTTGTAGGAATGTATTTGTGTGTAGACAAATCAATGTAGTTCTATAGGTGCATTACTGCATATATTGAAAGAGAAACTTTTACTACGCTAAATGATCGTTGTTTAAGGTGAGTTGTGGCAACTATTAAATAAAAAAAGCCCTTTCCGAAAGCAATTTTAAATATTCACCCAGTGGTCAAAATGAGATCTCAGAAGTGTCATTAGGGGAGTGCACAGGGCGATCCTGGAAAGCAGCTTTCCATTTATGAGAGTGCTCTTGCAGCATAGAGTGGACATGGTGATGTGTTTGTTGATGTGGTCACCTCTGGTTCCTGCTTGTGTATGGGGCAGAGGTGCCTCAAATCCCACCTTCTCCCTGTGCACAGACACATGTTGATGCAAAGCAGCTGTTCCTCCTTCCAGGCAGAGAGTCCACTGTAGGAAAGGGAATACTTCAGGTGTCCTCCATGGCAGTGATAAAGAGCCTGGGACAGTGTGGTCAGCGAGGACCAGCTGAGCAGATCAGTCCATCCCACAGTGCGGAAGTTGGGTATAATAAAATATGATAATGTACTGATAGCACAGAATAGATTATCCATAGTATTACAATAATAAATGGTAGCCTGCGGCAAATCCACAAAATAGCCAATAATTCCTCTGAGCCTAGGAGATGAAAAGAATCCTTCTTTTTAATTCTTTTTAATTATTATGCTTCTACCATCATCTGCTTCCCATAGAAAGAAGAATATGTTATTTTGCCCATGATTGAATAAGTTCAAGGGATATTAAACCTAGCAGCAGGCTAGGCTGACAAGCCAAAGGCTCTGAAGTATCCATCCCCTGTCAGTGTCTAGCATGGACAATCCAGTTTCTGCATCCTTATGGCGCCTGCGACACGTCTTTGGGCCACTTCTGTCTTTCCTGGATCTAGTTTAACACCACATGGAGCCACTTACCTCCTCAATTATTGAGGAGGAAAGTGGGCTTTCACACCATGTAGACTTTGTGGGTGGTTCCCCAAAGGGAGTGGGAGAAGGGGAAGCGCAACTCTGTTTTAGCTGAGGAATGAGTTTTAAACTAAAACCACACCAAAAATCTGAACAGACTTTTTTTTTTTTTTTGTAGAGGAAACTTTCCTGGTAATTTTTAGAAATTAAAATTACAGTAATTGCCATAGTGTAATGGCACCCCTCTTCATTTCCTGCTGCTCACGGGGAGAGGGAAGGATAATTACTGCTCTGGAACATGGCAGTTGCCAAAAGAGATGCCTTTGTTTCTTATTCCGTAAGCCTACTTGACCCGTCTCTCAAAGGTCAGTAAATTATGTTCCTTAGGAGCACAAAAATGGGTAATAAACCTCTATTTGCATATACAAGCATTTTTCTCCTGACTGCATCAATTTATTCATGCTGTAAATGGACTTCCTTCTCACAGGAAGCAGCATTTCTCTCTTTCTTCCTGTGTTTATGAAGTTGTTCTTTTTATGTGATTAGAGTAAAATTCTCATTTTGGGGCAGCAAGATGCAATCCTTGTCTTTATGGGAGAAGAATTTTTTTAATATCTGCATCAACTGCACACGTGTGTGTGTAATGACTCTAGTTATTTGGGCTTCTATTTTTTACAGGGTCTTTCTCATGGTAGATGCTGTATGAGCACAGCTATTAGATTGTGCCACCCTGAGGATCTCGCAGGCTAAGCAAACACCAACAGGTTGTTTTGAATGATGAGTTTGAACGATGAGTTCATGAGGGTTTTTTTTAATGTGGGAAGTGCTTTTTATGCTGGAAGTCCAGAGCTCCGTTTGAAACTGGCTTCAATATCTGTGGGAGGTTGCGATGAGTATCTTTCTGAAATGCAAAATGGAATTTCTCACAATCAGAGCACAGCTTTTGCCCTGACAAATGGAGCTTTTTTTTTCCACATTTCTCTTATTGATTCTAGCATCTTATCTTAGAACTCATCCCAGTTCCTAATGCTGCAGTCAGGCTGGTATATCCTAGGAAATCAACCTTTGGCTTTGGTGATTATGTGTCTCACCTGTGTGGTAGTAATTCCTGTGTCTTCTCAAGGTCATTTGGTATGCAGCTACTTCTGTAAAAAATGTTGTTTCACTAATGTCAACTTTGTTTTAGATGACTGTGCATCCATTAAAAGCCATATTCTCATCAACCCACTCCTCTGATCCTTTGGATCATTTAAATATGGAGCATACAAATCACATGGCTAATTTTTTTCTTGACTTTTAAGTGTGGGCTTTTGGTTTGGGTTTTTTTGGGGGCTTTTTTAAGGCAGTCATTAAAGCAGTTTTCCTAAGATTTTTTTTATTTTCTCCTCTTTTTCTGCCTGTTTGGAGGTAGGGAAATAGATTCTGATACAGGGCTTTAAGAATTGGGTGGAAATAGATTCATACCTGATGTTCTTTATTTGCTCCCTATATTCTCAGGGGAGGTGGAATATTTTCCGAATGGCCCAAAGTTCTGCCCTTGTTCTGCTTCCAGTGGGTCTGAGAGGGGGAGATCTTTTCTGCTCAGCATGTCCATGACCTTGGCAAGAAATGCCAGTGGGCTTTACAGGTGCAGTAGTTCACTGTGTAACCATTAAACTCCCTTTCTGGTGTGTCAGGGATGCAGCACTTTGCAAATAAGAGTTAAAATGAAGAATCCTTCTTCCTTAAGGTCAATAAAAATTGCACCAGAGCGCTTGGAAAAAACATTCCTATCCTTCATAGTGCTTGTGGCTGCACACAGGTTTTCTGGGGCAACGGGAGTGCTCAAGACTTCAGTGCTGCATGTAAAAGCTTGTAAGAAACCCTGCAAATCCTGCTATAACTGTAAAGGAGGTAATTTGCAAACGCTAGAGGCATGAGCTTCCAATAACATATAGCTCCTTATTCTACAAAAGGAGGAAAATAAGAAAAGACCAAATCTATATAAAGACTAAATCTATATAACCAAGACTGAGGGGAACTTGTCATTTCCTAAATTGCCCAAACAACTTCAGCATGGTGGATTTTCCTTAGCAATCCCCAATCAAGCGTCTGTCATGGGATAAGCCTGCTTTGCTTGCCTGTGTCTGCTGATGTAGCTGGAAACTGCAGCTGCCTGTATCAGCACCAAAGCAAAGGATTTTGTAGTCACTAGTTGGGTTTTCTGGTTGGGGAGATTTTTTAGTTCTTTCTCTGAGAGTTTTTCTTTTTTTTTTTTTCTTTGATATTTTTTTTTTTTTTTTTTTTTTCTTTTGTTTGAGTGAGAAAGAACGGAGGTTTTTATGTGGGCAGAGGATGAAGGCAGGGGACAGGATTTCTTTTGTATGAAGCCTCCTCCACAGCAGCTCGCTGGCTTCACACACCACGCTGATGCCACTCTCCTCTACCCCAGCTCTGAGTCACTGCCGGAGTCGTCTCGCAAACCGAAGGGTTGTTTTGTCTGGAATGAGCCAGCCTCACCACCCAGCTCTGCAAGAGCTTGCTTTTATGCTCCTAAATCCTGGGGCCAGTTTCCCTCAACTGTGCTGATGAGGACCCCTCTGTGCGTGGGAATTGGTGACGCTGAAGCTGTGTGAAGACCTTTGAGGTCATGGGATGAAACGCTGGCGCAAATGTGTCTCCGTTACTGGGAGAGAGCAAATCTGTATTGTGCCCAGAGGCTCAGACACAGAACATAACTCAACTGGTACCCAGATTATTATTCCTCTATAGCCAGCGACAGCTCTACAAATATTTTTTGCCATTGCTTGTGAAAGCTGCCTGGGTATTTGCAGTGCTCCTTTCTACTCCCAGCTGTTAAATGTAAAGGATGTTGCAAATAACTGTGTCTCCATGCCAGATCAGGGGCATTTGTAGAGGGGATCTCCAAGCCTGTAAAGATGAGAAAATCCCTTCTCACCTGTTGCATCAGATACTGGCCACAGTTTCAAGGAGTGTTGGCTCTTGTTTTCTCATGAGTGCTGTTTCTTGCACAGTGAGTGCAGGCGGCTCATTGCTGCATGGTCCCAGTCAGCACTGCTGACGTGGATGTGTGCATCTGTAGACATAGCTGGATATCCATAAACACAGCTGGATATCTGTAGATATCTACAGAAATAGAAATTAGAACTAGAAATAATAGAAAGAAATAGGAATAAATAGAAATAGCAATACAGTAACAGGTGTGGCCAGTTGAGTGGATAGTCACCTCGATTGCAGAGCTTTAGCCTTGCATGCAGCTTTTCTGGGCAGGAAGGGTCACCTTTGGCAGCACTGTCAGAGCTGCACTGACAGGAGTGTAAGAGGAGAGCAAATGCAGGCCAAGACCCCAGAGCTGACAAAACATGGGCTGGGTCTGCAGGACGTGCGTGCCCGTGATGGTACTGGTGTAACTCTGAAAATGAACCCCTGCACCAGTCTGCAAGCTTGAATTCTCTCCACCATATGATGTATGGGCTTTTCTCTTCTATATATTCTTCTTTTGTTGTTTGTTTGGTTTTGTGCAGCAGTGTGATTATAAAGTGAGTGATTTTGCCCACTGCAAGTGAAAGTGGTTTGTGCTGGTGTGATGAGGATGCTCATATGACCTCATCCACCTGCACTCCTTCAACCTCACCTTGCAGAGGTTACATTGCAAGAGTCTAAATTGACTTTTGCCCTGGCAAAGATCACACAGTAACTGGAGAAACAAATGTGTAACTTTACCGAGTGTGTCACCTTGCTCCAAAGTGAATGCAGTGTTATTTAATACATTTAAGCCCCCCTATGGAGAAGGATTGTTGAAAGGAAGGAAATTGTATTCTTCTAAACCCACTTTGATGGTTGCATTTATCACATGATTAAATGTGAACAGCAATGGTATTTTCCCATGAAAATAATGTATTTGGTAATAGATTAACCCTAGCTTCGCAAGGGTGAAGACAAAAGTAATATTTAGTGACCTTTCTAAGGCTCCATCTGATTTGTTTTCAGGATCTCAGTAACCGATGTTATATCCACTATATAATTCAAAGATGTTTAACCCCCTTCACTCCTATGTAGAGGGCAGTGCTGTTACCTCCCCTATACTGTGTATCATCCATAAAATGCCATGCGATGCTCCAGCTATTACACATACCAGCCCCCAAATTATCTGGCATATTAAGACAAACTTGCTATCTCAGACTCTTTCAATTGACAACAGTATTCCCAATTTACTGCAAACACAGGACCAGGCTTCTAACTTGGTATTCTTTATTTTGTTACTTAGTTCTGGTGCCCAGCTGAAAACTGTACTCCAAGTTTGTGTTGTTTTGCCAATTTAAACTTCCACTGATATTTAATTTGTTATAGAGTTTCATCTTTGCTTTTAATGGTAAGTCAGGATGCTCAATACCTTTGAATGGAATGATAAAGCTGGACATATAGCAGAGGGGTAATTTATATATAGTTTCTTTCTAAAGTACAGCAGGATCTGTGAGATAAGGCGTGTACTGCAGGTGATGTTTCACATAGTTATTTTGAGCTGATAACAATAGTCTCTGTGATAAATAAAATAAATGTGTTCACCTAAACACAGACAGTGGTTCTCCCTTATAACTCTCACTAACTTCTCAATCTGAGAAGATGCCTCTGTAGCAAATCATCCCCTAAGTTTAAGAGTCTTCTTAGCTATGCCCAACTGTCCCAAATCTGAAATGAGGTGGTGGTTCACAACATGTGCCATGAACAAACCCTTCTGAAAATTCCCAGGAATTCTGGAAGTGTTCAACACCAGGTTGGATGGGACTTTGAGCAGTGTGGTCTAGTTGTGTTCCTGCCCATGCCAAGGGAATTGGAACTAGATGATCTTAAAGTCCCTTCCAGCCTAAACCGTTTTATGATTCTGTGCTCCCACAGATGGGAATGAAATGGGAGCTGGACTCAGTGTTCCCTATGCATCCCCTCCATCTTGAGACATTCTGTGATTTCTGTGAATGAAAAGACTGAGCTGTGAGGGTTGCTTGTCACTGCTACTGTCAGGAGCAAATCAACCGTGCATGGCTGGTACCTGCTTAGCATTGCCCATGTGCCTCTTCATGCCTTTAAACTGTGGATGAGTCCTGGGGGAGGTGATTCAGCCAGGCGATCACGGGTATTCTCCTCTTGCGGGTGTTCAAACGGGCAATCTGTCATTTCAGCAGCAAGATGACAAGAATGCATCTCACTGCTTCCCCTGCAGTAAAACACAGTAGTGCTTTGCAGTGTCCCTTTCATTAATCCTGCTTTAATTAAAGCTGTGTTACCACGTGGTGCACTAGGATGAGCATTAGGCAGTCGGTCACTCTGATGATCTTTGCATCAAATAGGTTTGGTGCAAGAGGATTTTTTCCCTGCTTCCTAAATCAGCTAAGTCTCATCTCGTGTCTCTCTGTGCTCAGCTTGAGTACTCCTCTTCTCCAGGTGCTGGAAAGGAGCCGGGAACAGTAGAATGGGGAAGGTTTTTCCTCATGGCTCATTTTCCTGCATGGATCATTCAGGTAGCTTAAACAACTGAAATATTTCCCATGCTGAAAGAAAAAAATTTTTGGTTTTTTTTTTTTTTATTTGTTTGTTTGCATGTGATGGGTCCAAGTCTCGTGAAACCAAACAGTTGTACTGTTTGGTAGTGCAACGCTGCCGAAGGGTATGGAGTGAAGGAAAACTGACTTGCCCCTGTCTGCAAATTCCCAAAGTAAAACACCAGAGGCAGAAGGTTCCTAAAGTCCCCCTTACCATGGAAACTAAGACATAGAGAAACCTACAGAAGCTGTACTTCTGCGTGGAATAACTGACTGGAAATTGGACAAAAAAGGATTCTTTCCATGAACCCAGTTTGCTGTGGGGCAAAGCTGAGCATCCTGCTTCTAGTCTGTGCAAGTCGTGGATCATTTGTGAGCTGTGGCTGGCGTACCTCACTTGGATTAAATGTAAAGCTTCAGTATTTTATTTTCTACTTCACTCAGCCAGTAATTGGCTCTTGAACAAAATAAAACTATTGAGCTGGTTCCTAGAACCTTAACTCAATATTACACTTGATACAACTGAATCTCTTGATCTGTGGAGTCCATCATTTTAAGAAGGATTTTTTCTTTCCTTCCCCTTTCTCCTTCTTTCACATTCTCCCTCCCTTTCCTCTTCCTCTTCTCCTTCTTTCCCCTTCCCCTACTCTGTTTTTTTCCTATATGGGTGTATGTTTGCATGAAGAGCTTAGTAGTGACGTGCCGAGAAAGACATATAGCTTCTCTAAAAACCACCCCAATGAATGAAAATAAGTGATCAAAGCATCTGCTTACAGGAACAAGGGATTTCTGGTGAGTGAGGAAGGTGTTCTCTCCCTTTCTATGCCCAGTAGTAGTTTGTAACTGGTTAGCTGATTTAAGGAAAGAAGGTGGGAATGTGGATTTTGCATGAAGCAGGACAGACTGACCTCTCCTAGAAGCTGAGGACTGGGAAGTTTTATGGCCTTATTGTGTGAACTGCTTCCTTGACCCCTATATTAAAGCATGATTAAAAGCACCACTGAAGAGCTGGGCACAGGAAAAAAAAAA